>CAOLHI010005133.1:0-81842 GCA_948474755.1 Ctenosaura bakeri
CTGAGGAAGGCTCGGAATTGGGAGGTTTTTATAGGGTGGATTTTACCTACAGGCCATGCCATGCTTGGTGAGAACAAAGGAAATTTGTAGCTGGACAAAGGCGTTGGAAAAGGTCAGGTTTTACATGATGAGCTTAGCGCTGGAAGACAATAGTATGGCCAGTATGCAAATGGCCCAACATAAAGGAATGGCTCGGCACTCAGCCGGGCATCTTTGTAAAGTCACACTGAGCAAGGCCGGTTTGCAAGAAGGAGTGGTCCCCAAAGCATCGGAGAGGCATTAAGTTGCCTGCCTAAATGAGGTTTGGAATGTACAACCATTAACGGCCGCGTCTATTACGTGCTTGTCTGGTGGCCCTTGCAAACACGTGGAGTAGGGTGGCAGAGAAAGGTCACATAAAGGCCAAATTATTTGATATCAAGAGATATCTAGTGCTCTCACCAGACATATTATAACCATAGTAACAGTATGACTCCATCCATTGCAGGTTGAATGAATGCCTGTTCCTTGCTCTGTCTTACAAATGACCTGGAACACCTCTGTCTTCTCTGTGTTAAGTTTTGGTTTGTTCAGCTTCATCTAGTCTATTACTGATACCAGTAGTTTCAGGTAAATATTAAAAAGCATGGGGGGACAAAACAGAACCCCAAGGAATGCCACAGACCAAAGGCCTGGATATCAAACAAGAATTCCCAGTACATCTCCTGAACCTGGCCTTGTGGGAAGGACTAAAGCCACTGCAGAAGCATGCCTTCAACTTGCATCCCAGAGAGGTGGTCAGAAAAAAAATACCAAGATCAATGATACTGAATTCAACTTAGAGAACTAAGAGGGAACAGGTCATCCATTCAGTTTCCAGTGCAGATTGTCTACCGTTGTCTACCAAGGCAATCAAAGTTATGTCTATTCCCTAACAAAGCTGAAATCAGATTGAAATGGATCTAAACAATTTGTTTCTTCCAGAACTCATTAGAAATGAGAGGTCACTGTGTGCTCCAGGACCTTGGCCAAAAATAGAATACTGAAGATTGGGTGGTAATTAGATATTTCAGGGAGGGCGAATCTTGCTCTCTTCTTCCTTCTCCTCTTCCATTAGCAGTGGTCTTATAACAGTATCTTTTAGGCATTATGACACTTGTGTTGCAGACAGCCACGCACCATTCCCTTTACACAGTTGTCCTACTTGCGCACGCACACACGCACACACACACACACCAGTTGTTTTTATAAGCCAAGAAGGCCATGGATCTATCATACATATAACAGACCTCATCTCCCCAAGGAACCTGTTCACATCCTTGGAATGTACAAATTCAAATGTATCCATTATTGGGCTAGCAGTAACACTCATCAGGACTATTCCTGGCTACCATGTCTAATAAAGGCTCTTCTGACCAAATGCATCAGTTTAAAAGAAAAAGGTTGTGATTTGTGCCAATTTATATAGCACCATTTATTGTTGTGGGTTGATGTTTCTGGTTGCTTTTCCATACAAATATTATTTTGACTTTAAAAGAACTTATAAATAGTAAGATAGGAAATTTCAGTTAATTTTGGGCATCTTGTTTGTGAAATGGATGTGATACTAGGTATGAGTGTGTCCAACACCCTGACTTCCCTTTTCAAATGTATTTCCAAATGTGCTGTAATCCTCATATGGTCTCCCTCTGTTTCTCTTCCCAGTTTCTCCTTAATATTATTTAATTTTCTTGTGTAAGAGCACAACAATAGTAAACTGTAGTGGTATGATTATTGTGTTTGTTTCCTTGGAAAAAAAGACCATGCCCCCACACTCCCTTGTAAGACGGTCTCCTTCAATGCTTCTATTCAAACAGCGAGTAAGTGTATGTCTGTGTGGGTGTGTGGCATGGTGATCTTGTTGCAAGCAAATAGAAAAATGGTGCAATTATGGTTTACCATTTTAGCACTATATTATTATTATTATTATTATTATTATTATTATTATTATTATTATTATTATTTCTTACCTGCCTCTACCCATGGATCAAAGAAAGAGACAATAGATTAACAGACAACAGTTAAAAACAGAACATCAATTAAAACAGTAGTAAAATGCATATCATCTTAAAAGAAAAAGTAATACAAATACCTAAAACAGACACTACATATTTAAAATTCATTATTAAAATTCACAATTTAAAATCATCGGGATACGCCTGCTGGAAGAGACTGGTCTTTAATGCTGTTTTAAATTTGGACACTGTATTCAGCTGCCAAATCTCTTCTGGCAGGTCATTCCACAGTCTAGGGTGAAGAAAAAGTCCTTTGGGTGACCGTTGCCAGAGGACCTCAATGTGCAGGGCAGATTATATGGGAGGAGGAGATCCTGTAAGTAACTTGGACTCAAACCATGTAGGGCTTTAAAGGCAATAATCAACATTTTGTGCTTTGCTCAGAAACTAAGTGGCAGCTGGTGGAGTGACTTTAAAACTGGTGTAATATGCTTATTCCTAGATATACTACTAACCAATCCGGTTGCCATGTTTTGTACCAATTGAAGTTTCCGAACTTGGTACAGAGGTAGCTCAATGCACAGCGCATTCCAAAAGTCCAGCCTTGTGGTTACCAGCGAGTGCACTACCAAGTTTAGGTCCTCCAGCTCCAGGAAGGGGTGCAGTTGGTGTACCAGCCAAAAATAATAATAAGCACTCCTGGCTGTCACATCTATTTGAGCTGTCACTTGGAGCAATGCATACAAAAGCAGTTCTAGGCTGTGAACAGTCTTTCAGGGGAGTGTGGCCCCATCCAGGACTGGTTGACACTTCTCCAAACCCAGGTTAGGATCTTTGACAGTAAGCACCTCCATCTTGTCTGGATTGAGCTTCAGTTTTTTTCTCATCGAGCCTATTACCTTCTCCAGGCATTCATTTAGAGGAGACACATTATCCTTAGCAGAAGCTGTTTTCAAAGTCATGGAGAAATATATTTGGGTGTCATCAGCATACTGATAGCATCCTGCCTATGCCTCTGGATGATCTCTTGGAGAGGTTTCATGTGGATGTTGAATAATACTGGGAATAGAATGGCACTTTATGATATACGATATACCAGCTCCTTTTTTGAGGAGCAGCAGCTGTCCCCAGGTACCACCATCTGGAATCTACCTGCCAGGACCAGAACCACTGAAGCACAGTGTCTCCAATTCCCATGCCCCTCAGGTGTTCCAGAAGGATACCATGGTTGATGGAATTGAACGCTGCGGAGAGGTCCAAAAGCATCAGCAGGGACACACTCTCCCTATCAGTGCTCAGGCTAGAGATTTTTTTAAAAAAAAATCTCTAAGATCTTATTGCAAAAGCAGTAGTTTTCTGTGTTCCTATACACCAAAACTCATATATGCATACAAGTATGCCCTCCAACTGTTCCAATTTGGCAGAGACAATCCTCTATCATTCCACTTTTTCAGCTGCATTTAAAATGTCCCAGTGTTGCTCTCTTCCTTCCATTTTTCACCTTTGTCCTCCGATTACTTCAGTTGCTGCACTGAGTTCTAAATGCAAAAAAAAGTCTGAGCTCAGTTAAGGGGGAAAGGAGGGGAGGGGATGAAATCTTGCTCTTCGTGGTAGACTGGCAAAAGTAAACTGCTGCAGCTCTACCACCTTGTGTGTTCTTTCTGATTAATAACTTTTGCCACCTTGACCATACTCTGATGTTGCTTGGCCACATGCATTCCAGTTTTCATCTATAAAATGTTGAAGGGCGTGTGCTTCAACCCTTGCCTTCTCCGTGTTTCTCCAATCTTGCTGCTTCAAACCAAGCTAAAAGTGACTAGTATGTAGGGGCTGACTTTTCCAAGCACAGGAGCCTACTGCTTTATTGCTAAGAGAGTTTTTTTTTTTTAAAGAAAACATCAAAAATGCATAGGGCAAGAGAGATGGGAAATAGGGAAGAGTGTGGTAACATTGTGAAAATAAAGAAGGGCTGAGGGATTGGACACTTCTACTTGAATTTACCATTCATGAGATGACCAACTGCAGCAACTTGAAATAAAAATGTTGTCTTTCAAGTAGGAACAAAACAGATTGGAGAAATAAGAAGGGGAAATAACAAAAAGAAAGACATAGTATTGTTGTCAAAAGTTGCTTTAAAAAAAAGTGGGACAGAAAGCAATAAATCGTGGCACCTTCAAACACATTTGTTCCATCTGGAAGAGTCAAAATGGACCTAAGTTATTTTACCTGAAAAACACTATGCAGATTTTTCACAGTAGGCTGTGACCTCTCTTGCAGTCTATAATGTAATAGCCCCATGGCCACTCAAGGGAGCTCTACTGGACAACTCTGAGCAGACATAGAACTAGCAGAGAAAATAAGAGCTCTTGCTTTCTTTTCTTTTTTTGCTGCCAATACCACCATGGAATAGTAGGCCTTCCTATGAATTTCTGCCTGTGCTCAGTCAAAATTGTTCTGAACTTTTTGTCTTTATTGATCTGGCTGTTTTCCCATTTATTTATTTATTTCATTTCTGACACACCCTTCTAGTACCAGGTTACAAAAGGGAGCTTACAACATGATTAAAACATAGTACAAAGAACAAAATATAAAGTTCTACCTAAAATAATGTAGAGAACTATAGCAGGCTAATGCAGCCGTTTTCATTTTTTTAAAAAACAGCAATCAAAAATTCTAATTAAAAAATTAAAATTAGAATTTAGGAAAAATCTACCTTAAAAAAATTTCATGCTCTGGTAAAATTATTTTAGGAAGAGGCAAGTATACATGAAGTCGTTCCAAATCCTAAAAGTCTAGCGTCTAGGGAAGTTCCTTGGATATCCTGATCCCTAGCCAACAACAGCTCTTCAGACTGACCCAGAAGCAAACTGGTTAATGAAGAAAAAACTGCAGTTGCACTATTTTCTAAATGGTCAGCTTCCACCAGAACATTCAGAGGTGGCTGAGTCAAACTTCTACATTGTCTTAATGGTACATCCCCAGGAAAAGCATATCATAGCAATCTAGATATCCTAGATTAAAAATATGTATATGGATGACTGAATTCAAGGCAGTCACATAGGGAAGTGGGGGTGATGAGAACTGTTTGCCCCCAGCAGCAATGTTTTTGGTGCGTCCCGGCTCCTAGCCACTCCCCTGTGCACTGCAGCCATGCCCCATGCCCCATGGCCATTGCCCCCATGCACCACAGCCATGGCCCTGTGACATAGCCCTGCCCCCTCCCGCCTCCGCTCTCCATGCACTCCAAGCTCCACCACTGGTTCAAGGATGCTTCCAGATGGATGACTCCTAGTGCTGCCTATAAAACAAACAAACAACTCAGCTATTCCCTTTTTTCCTTCTTAAATAGTTTTCCTATGGTAATAAAAAGAGACAGAAGTAGTAGAAAAACATGAGATGGCTACACAGAGAAGACCTGGGGTCCTTTCACACTACATAGTTTTAGCACCATGATTCTACTTTTATTGTCATGACTGCATACTGTGGACTCCTGAGGTTTGTAATCTGATGAGGCACCAGAGCTCTCTAGTGGAGAATTCGAAATTCTACTCCATAAACTGGAAATCCCAGGATTCCATAGGAAGTTGCCATGGCAGTTAAATTGGAATCATAACACTATACATGTGTGGTGTGTAAGGGACATGGATCTTATTAATTCTGGGAATATAGTAGAACAACTATGAACTAAAAACTAAGACTGCAAGTGCCTCAAGTGTGCTCTTCTCAGGAAAGGGAACAGCTGATATATAAGACAAAATAATAAAAAGATAGTTCTGGCCATTGCCATCACACAGGAATATAGGTGCACATTCAAATCTAGGCGTGTCAACCTGTTGCCTTAAGAGTAGGTGGAACCCACTACCAGGGATAGACTGAAGCTGAGCACCTGTTCCAGGCTCATCTGAATTGACAACTAACAATATTTGCTATCCTTTCTCTAATTTATTTCGCCTTGTTCACTTTCATACAGTCCAAAATTTCTGCCAAACATTACTATAGGATATAGATCTAATTAAAAATGGGCCCAAACCTATTCTCAGCTGATTCACCAACCCATCAACAATTCAAAATGGACCTCTCCTAGCTTTGTACTTTCTATCTTATCTTATCTTGACTGTAAGCTCCTTGTGGAAGGAATGTGTCTATACTGTCTTCCACAGATATATGTACATTAAGTGGAAATCATGCTTCTCCAGAGTAGTTGCACTTCTTCCTTGCAAGATATCAGGACCAGATTAAGACATGCTGAGCCCTGAAAGCATTATCTAATTCACAAGGCCCTACATCATTGCCCCCAAATGGGTACTATATTATATTTAGAGACCCCTTATAATTTATGTAACTATTGGTTACATAGCTTGCATATAAATCCAACCCTGAAAGGAATATAGATGTGCATTGTAACTGTCCAAATCTAGTATTTTGAGAGAGATACAAGGAATTCAGATGTCCATGATAATTATCCTAATCTGGTATTTTGAGAAATATACAAGGGATATAGATGTCCATGTTAATTGTCTTAATCTGGTATTAAGATATACACCAAAAGCTCACCTTGTTTCTTGTCATCGTTTCTCAACAAGAATGTCCAGTACAGAGGTTACGTTAAAATGCCCATCATAAAGACTATTGCCTTTTAATTGCTACTTAAAACAGAAAATTATGGATGAGTGCCAGTCAGCTGCAAAACATCAGCCAGAGAGGGTCAGCGCTAATTCTGACATCACTGTTAATGATTTCATCTTTGTTGAAAGCAGATTGTAATTTCCCAGTGTCCTGCATCAAGATAACGTGCAGCCCTGGAATACACACACACTTAAACATACATACACATATGCACATGGAATAAGAAATTATCAGATAGCTACAGATCAGTATCTCCAGATTAGCTCAGAAAAATTCCTTCTTGATTATCAGTGATATGTTCAGTGTCTCAACTGTAGATTGGCACATATGTTTCACAATGCCCACAGTAATTCAGTTGCAGATACATTATTGCTCTAGAATTGGGCCTTGGTTGCAAATGTGCTCCAGAGAAGATTAATGGAAGCACAATTCTACATACTGAATAGTACAAACTGTATGCTACTAAGACACCTGACCCAGCTCCCTACTAATATAAATATCACAGTACCTAGTTTTCATTCAAATATATCAGGATCAGTAGATTTGGCCTGGGTTCCATGTAAAGCATGTTTCTAGAGGAGAGCTGTAATAAATAAAGTGGCGTCTTTGTTCTAAGTCAAGACAGTTTTGATGGATTAATAGTACAGAACGATGTGTTCTGAAAAACAGAAAATAGCCAGTACTATGAGATTTATACTCCCAAAAATTGCCATGTGTTTCTATTGATAAGCACAATTTCAATGGCAGGTTTTAGCAAACGCATATGTGTATTCATGCAAGTACATGTATTGTGAGGGAAAAGTGTACCCAAAATACAAAAAACATGTCACTGTTCAATGTCCTTTGATATTTGGGAGGGGTCAATCACCTGGCTTTATGGGTTACATCAAGTTAGTCCCAGCAACTTGTCCTAGTAACTAAAGGGACTTTTAACATCCATGTGGCTACAAATTTTTTTCCTCCTTGCTGTTCTGACCTGGGCTCCTTTTCACATTACATACTTACAGCACCATGATTTCATTTCTTCAGTTCTATCTTGTGGAATCTTGGTGTTTGTATTTTGGTAAGGCTCTATAACTCTCTAGCTGAGAATTCTAAATACTTCTCCCTATACTGCAAATCCCAGGATTCCATAGGGTAGAACTATGGTGATTAAAGTGGAGTTATAGTGCTGTAGCTGTATAGTGTGAAAGGATCCCTTGTGATTTATTTAATATGCTTTTATCCTGTTTAAATTATTCAGTTGTTTTTATATGAAATTATTTTAAATTGTTTAAAATATATTATTTCAACTGTATGCCACCCTGAGATCTCACAACAGAGGGCAGGAAAGAAATATTAATAAAACAAAACAAAATAAAACTCATTCCCATGGATCTGATGGGTCAATGGTTCTACGGTAGCTGGACCCAAGAAGTGGATGCAAAACTAAAAGGCTAATCTAAGCTAATCAACAAAGAGAGAGGTTCAGTTCCCATTGTTATAACTAACTAAATTAATGAGTATTCAGCATCCTATTTTTAAATATAATTTGTTCACCCACTTTAGTACAGTTCTAAAAGTATAGGAAATTGTCATAACATCTGACTGTATGTAATCATATTGTGATACTCAATGAGATAGAATTTGAGGCAAGAGCACAAGGGAAAGCTGAAACAAACACATTTTAACAAGTTATAGTTTCTCTGGCTTGTTTGTCTTTAGCTAGCACATTATTAGTGAAGAGATTAAAAATAAACTGCCAGTCTTTTTATATCTTTGTATAAATATATGGTGTAGCTACCCACATTTGGAGCATAGTTTGGGTCATCCCTTTTCCCAAGGGCATTGGAACAGTATTGAAAAGAACAGCCAAAATGATCAAAGACTCCTTCTGAATAAGGAAAAACTAATCATTTTAATCTAGGAAGAGGAAGACTAGGACATCATAGAGAATTATAGAAGTAATAGTATGGAAGTATAGTTTCATACTATAATAGTATAGTTCCTTTCTCAACATCTTCATAAATAATAAAATGGGTCAGCCCACTAAAATGAATCTTGAATAGATTCAGAACACAGAAAACAAAGAACTGTTTCACATAATGTAGTTAATTTATGGCTTTCATTGCCTCTGTATGGAACGGCACGCAATAGTTCAGATATAGGCATTAGACTGGTTATGCACTATTGAAAAGAGATTAGACAAATTCATGGTTAGCCATGATAGCTCAAAGGAACCTCCAGGTTCAGAGCCAATATATCTTTGAATACTAAATGAAAAGTGCAGTCACATTCATATCCTGCTATGGACTTAGCAAAAATATTTGGTTGGCCATCAGTAGAAAGATGACCCTGGACCAGTTGGCTCTTCATAGGTTTTTATGAAGAAAATGTAAAAGTGCTAAACTTTTTTTTCCTATTCTCCAGAAAATTACAAGCATAAATTGATGAATACAGACCACAGATTAGAAATGTAGTTGTACAGTAAGTTAGCTAGCTATACTACATATTTCCCCCTCAAACCCAACAGTAATCAAAGAAGTCAGCATATTGAAATAAAAATGGTGTTACTGCGATCTAGGCCTACCTGGAGATAGCACTTGATATCGCTTTGATATCAAATAATTCGGCTTTCCTCTGACACCCCGCTCCACGTGTTTGCAAGGCCTCCGGACAAGCACGTAAACAGGCACGGCCGATAATTGCTGGACATTCCATTCTCCACCCAGGCAGGCCAGACAGAGCCAGTTTGTTGCTTCAGGGACCTCTCTGGCAAACACCTCATTGCATATGCGCGATACTAACAAAGGCTCCCTGCCCCGAGCAGGTAACCTGACAAAGCTGTACTAAGCGCTTCACATTTGCATACTGGCTACACTATTGTTAATTCGGCTCTAAGTCAATCATGCTAAAGTCTGACCTTTCCAAAGGTTTGTCCTGCTCCTAAAACGCATTGTTCTCACCAAGTAAGGTATGGCCCGCAGTCACAATTCACCCTATAAAAACCCCTGATTCCGAGACCTTCCTCGGATAGCTTCTGAGTTCCAGACTGCCTTGCTGCCACTGTGCCTGGCGAGCCTTCCCCTCAGTCCCACGTACTGAGACTCCATACCAACGAACTCAATCTTCAAACCTCTCCAGGACTACGAGACAGGTGTCGTATCACCCATTTCCCTCTAAAAATCCCAACTCCAAGTCAATCTCTGATTCTTTAGTTAGCTGTGTGACTGTGGTGTCTTTAATATTTGTCTGTATTTAATAAAACATCATTCTTATTACTTTAAACTGTCTGGCTGCTTGACTGACCCGACCCCCGTAGACGCTGGGTTGCAAGATCCTGCTAAGTTACCCTGCCTCTCGCTAGCTTTAGTGAGTGCTGAAGCTAATTTTCCCCAAAGTTGTGTTGTTGTTTGGTTATTTAGGTGTCCCTCCTGGGACCCCCAGAGATCAGAGTAACAATGGCAAGTCAACAATCCACTAAAAGCTCTCTGAGACACACAGACTTTGGTCAAAGGTCAAAAAAGATAAAGTACTGGAGTCCAACAAAGGGTAGCTGGGGCCAAAGAAAAGGTGAATATTTGATTCGAAACGAAGATTTCCAATTATTAGAAATGTCCATCCACTTTATGAAAAGTTCTCCTGAGGGAACCAATATGGTGCATTTGCCTGAGCATTGGACTATGATTCTGGAGACCAGGGTTTGAATCCTCAGTTGGCCATGGAAACCCACCTTTTATCTTGGGCAACTGACACTCTCTTAGCCTCAGAGGACAGCAAAGACAAAGCCCTCTGAACAACTCTTGCCAAGAAAACCCAGAGATAGTTTCACTTTAGAGTTGCGATAAGTCAAAATCAACCTGAAGGCCCAAAACAACAACAAACTGCTGAGAGACCTCTGTTGGAACTGAATATTTTGTCTGCCCCAAATCTGCCTGTCCCAAAGAGCTTTTAGTGGATTGTTTGCTCCTGCTTGTAGACTCATTAGTTTTGATTTTTAATGATAAACTTAACAACATATCTGAAGCCCCTATTTTCATTTCAGGATTAATACCTGCCCAAATCCTTTTTACAAATTTCACCTACTTCATAAAGTTAATAGCTTCCCATGATGAAAGACCAATTTTGTTTTTTAAAAATGCTATAAATATGCTGATGGTTTGTCCAAAAGTGCTTCATTCTGTACAAGATGAATCATATCAAAATGGCAACTGTTTAATTTCAATTTTTTTTTCTTCAATATATGAAATCGTCATTAAGGCCATTTTATTTCCCACCCTGGTTTTGGAAGCAAGTTACCCTAGTATTTTTTGCCCTCTGGTACTTGGAGTACTATCAACATACTTGACAATCTGTGGGTTTAAGTGAGGCTGAACCTTGTTAAAAGTTTCACAATCTCAATTGTATGAAACAATGAGAGGAATGAAGAAAAAAAAACAAAGGTCAAAGCCAAATGGTGAAAGTGGTTAGGAACAGAGCACTGGTAAAATATTAAAGAGTACAATTACTTTCCATAGAGCATGAGCAATTCAACATATCCAGAGGGTGGACTGAGGGAGAATAGCATTTGTCCAGGTAGCTAGTACAGTACACAGAGTGCTTGGCAGATGCACAGCCTATATTCCACAGAATAGACACCTGGACTTCACAGCCAAACTGGACATTTATTGTGCTAAAAACTGTCTGAAAAAGCTGTTGGAATGCACCTTAGTCACTGATGAGGTTTTTTTTCCTGCAAGAAAATAATTGCTTTCAAGCACCAAACAAAATGTATATGAATAAAAACAAAAGGCTTCCAAAATGTTCGGGTGCTGCTTTGGGAACAAGAATAACTTTGCTGGTACTCACTCCATTTTTTTAAAAAAAATGTTTGCTTTGTATCACTTCCAACCTGCCTTTTTCTATGTCCTAGCATGTTCTCCCATTGGAGGAGCATAATATGGTCTCAACAAGCAGTTCTTATTATTTCATTTACTTATCCTGAAGTACTTGCCAGCCATTTGTGGTATGACAGTGGCTGACAAACAAAACACATAATTCAGAAGACCCTGTTTATGCCTTCAACTTGATTGGTTTCATGGGGTTTTCCCCCTCTTTTTTACACTTTCTGTGTTTCTCTATTTTTTCCCCCAGCTTCATTGGACAAAGACCTGTAAAAAAGTTCTTTGCAATTCATCTTGTAATATAAAAAAAAAGAAAAAGGGGCTACGACACAAATCGGCCAAACTGGGAGTGTATGGACCTATAAGTTAAATTTAGTGCACCTGTTAATATCTGTTTAAGCTTTTGGCTGTCCCCAAACTGATGTCCTCCAGCCATTTTGGACTATAATTCCCATCTGTCCTGGCTAATATTGCCAGTTATGAGGAATCATGTGAATTGAAGTACAGAACAATCTGAAAACCATCAGATTGGGCCACACTTTTCTAAGGTCATAAAAACACAGTGCTGGATCACTCCTCTCCCTTCTTGCTTGGCTTCAGAGACTGCTTTAATTGCTGTGGGGGGTCAGCTGTTGTTTGCTCCATAAAATACATTCAGAAGACTAGACTGCCAGAAGGCAGCTGTGGAAACCAAAGTTTACTTTTATGCCCCGTGTTCAATCTGCCGGCCTTTCCCTCTACAACAGATTGACCTAAATCCTTTGTACAAAGGAAATGTCTTTTCACAGAGTGATGGGTGGTTCATTCTCTTTCATGACATATTCTCAAATACTGTGAAGAACAAGAAGCTCACTCCACCCTTGAGAATGTAGAAATATACACTATGGAGACTGCCCTTTGAAGGAGCAGGTCAAATTGCTGTCAAAATGGGAAATGAATGTTTTCTTTTAAACTTGCCCTTCAGGGTTTATCCATTTCAGAGAGTCCATTGATACACAATGCTCTTAGATGGGCAACAGCATAAGCCTATGTTTACCTACTCAGAAGCAAGACTCACTGCACTCTATAGGATTAACACCCCAAAAAATGTATATAGGACCACAGCCTAAATCAGAAAACGTTCAGTTAAGATATCCTTGGAGCAATTAATTTTGGAAATGTTCACTTTTTTCCCCTTAGAGTGATACCATATTGTAATAGATATAATACCGGTCTTTGACCAAGAAGATATGGATTCAAATCCCTTGCTCAGCCATGAAGTTTGTAGATAGATAAATAAAACAAATGAAGTTCATAGTCTCAGTCTCATCCTAGCCTAGTTTACAAGGCCTGATGGGGAAGGGGGATGGTGCTCTGAACTTTGTGTGGGAAGAACCATACAAAAATTAATGTAAGAGCGTTGCTGAATCAAACTAAAGGAGGCCCTAGTCTAGTCCACCATTTTGTTTCTTGTGTTGGCTCAATGGATGTCCAAGGACACAAAGCCACAAACTTCTGTAGCTGTTGCATAGTTATTGATATTGGGAGGTAAGCTGACTGATTCCTGAGGTAGCATGCATCCATATGCCCAGTAGCCATTGATTACTTTGTAATACATGAATTTGTCTAATCCCTTTTTAAAGTTGTATATGTTGATAGCTGTCTCTCCATCAGGAACTCCACAGTTCAAATACGGAGGATTACAAAACTAATGGAGAGTTTAACTGTGAGAGTTGATCACACAGTACTTGCCGTGAATCCAGAGTATATACTATTAAAGCACCACTAATGATTTTTTTCCTACTCTATTCTACAAAGGAAAAGGGAAATTTAATAAAAAGCCGAGGGATGCAGCATCTGAGACAGGTTCCAAAGTACAACCTTAGTTTTAGTCTTATTGGCAGTTTAGCAATTTGACTCTGCTTCAGATGTCAGGACTCCATCCTATAGAGGAATGGTGTTTAGAATTCTTTGCTGAAACGGTCCAGAGCTATAGCCCCAAACTACTAATCCCAGGGTTCCACAGGACTGAGCTGTGGCACATAAAAGTGGAAACAAACTGCTATAATTGCATAGTGCAGATACATCCAGTATAAAAGAACACCCTAGGAAAGACTTTTATTGGAGCAATGGCGTTTGGAGATGTCAATACAAACAATCAATTACTCTTCTCTGTATGCCATGCCCCTGATGTGAAAAGCAGAGATATATTCATTTATAATCGCTGACCTGCTTTGGAGCCTATTGCTCAACTTTTCACCAAAAAACCCTGAAATCATAGACTATTGTAAAAATAATAATAATAATAATAATAATATGAGGTTTAACAAATATTGTGAGGAGACTAAACTGTTTACAGATTGCAATGAGCCACATAATGAATTAATTTTTACCCTTAAAGGAGAAGGAATGAATTGTTTGGTGTCCCTTTACACTGCAGAGAGAATCAACTTTCCTTTTAGGCTGATGTAATGTTGTTTTGAGTGTCCACGGTTTGGGTCCCTGGTGGACTGGGCCAAACTCAGTCTTTCTACTAAAAGGTGAATTTTACACCACTCCTAGGAATACAATGATTGATCCCCTGTCTGGAAAAGCAGCTTAGCCTGGAGGGTAGAGAGAAGGTCATTTGACATTACTTGGTGCAGAGAGATCATCATTAGTTTTTGGGTTTTTTTCCAAGTCTCTGTGAGGATCTCTTTTGGGTTTCTGTCCTAAAGAATGTAGCAGATTCTGGACACCTAACAACATTGGATGCTGATTTCCACAGTTAGAGAAAAAACAAAGAAAAACTAACAAATAAACCTGACCTTTCCTACCTTCCTGTCACTTTGTTCATTTCAGTTATTTAACTGCATGGAATGGAATTATTTGGTCAATCCCAGTTTGGCTGTGCTTTGTATGTTATAAAATTGTTGGAGACATTCATGAGAAAACCAGGAACCACACTTTGCCCTACATTTTAGTAATCTAGGCAGTGCATATAATTTAATGGACTGCAACATATTTTTTATCCGATTTTATCTGTTTCTCGTTTAGCAATACAAGATAGAATTCCTGTTTTCTGCACTGTCCTCTTTGGTTCCACTAATGAGATTTTATGTACACAGCACTAAACACATCTGAGTAATAAGTAATCCAATGGCAACTCTTGATAATTGAAAAGGTTATGACAATTTTTTTTTAAAAAAAGGGTTACTATGAATTATTATGAAATGTTGTCTGTCCTAGGAACCCCCACTGCAGAGAAGATGGAGTACAGCCACTGCATACAGTCAGAAGTAAGTTGTTTGTAAGGGATGCAGATTATGAGGTGTGTTCATGACAAATATGTTCTGCACAAATACTATTGCATCTCAAAAATGCCTGATATGAGACCAGCCCATGTATCATTGCCAGGCTGAATCCTACTGGCAGTTCTAACCAGAGTAGGCCAACTGAGCTGATGGCTGATAAGTCAATACATATGTAAATCATATTGATTCAACAGGTCTACTCTATTTGGGACAACCATTAAAACCTTGGCCATCCTCTTAGGTCAGTTCTGCACTACACTGTTATAGCGCTATTATTCCACTTTCAAGATCCTGTGGAATTCTGGGGTTTGTAGTTTACTGAGGCCAAAGAGCTCTCTGTCTAAGAATTCTAAATGCCCCTCCCTAAACTGCAAACCCCAGGATTGCATAGGATGTTGAAAGTGGAATAATACCAATATCACAGTATAGTGAGGAAATGGTCTTAGACATCCTTGGTCTGTTATGTGTCTGATATATTAAAAAAAAAACCTGAAGAAACTTTGCAGCCATCGGCCCTTTCCGCAGCTTACCTGATTCCGGCGTGGGCGTGTGGGGATCAATGCAAGCAGCCTCTTGAGAGAAGCACTCGTGTCCCTGCTGCTCCTTCTGTGCAGCAGCTTCCTGCTGGCTGGCAGGCAGTGTGAGAACTCTGCGTCTTCCTTCCACAGTGCAACTGGGTACTTTCCCAGGCTGCGCTGAAGGAGGAAGTGCGAGGGCCATGTCTCCAGAGGCTCCGCACTCAAGGTAGGTGCGTGTGGGGCCCCGGAGCGATGCACAATCGCGCATCATTTTCAGCAAGAAGCCAAAAATGATATATTGTGCGATTGGTGCCCACTGGCCCCGGCAGCATCACACAATTGCAAGGATGTCATGCAGAACAGTCCTTGCGATCACACGACACTCCGGAGGCCCTTTCACATGACAAATGCCGTGCGAAAAGTGCCAACTTTTCCCTCTGTATTTTGCTACTGGTGCTGGCTGCTTCCTCCAGCTAGCTTCTTTTAGACTGTAGGTAGTTTTGAGGTTCTACTCTTCCCTTAGTAAATTATTTTAGGCTCGATGGGAACATGTCCATATTGATAAGAATTGCATGTACAAGCCATATAAGCCTGCCTGAAATGTAAGCTCTTTGGGGAAGGTGCTTCCCTCAGTCCTACCACCTTCACAGATATGTTTAGTGGGAACATGAGAGAAGGTCTTCTTCGTGGTTCCTCCTATACTCTGGAGCTTCCTTCTTGGGAAAGCTAGTCTGGTTCCCTCCTTACTGTGCTTTCAGTTGTCAATTGAAAACTTCTCTGTTCCAGCAAGCATTTTGGGAACTGAATGTTTTATATAATGGATTTTCTGTTTTAGTGATGTACTGCTTTTAACTATGCTTTTAAAATAATATTTTATATCGTTTTAATCCAATAGATAGTTTAACATTGTTTTAATAGTACATTTTGGTACATTTTAGATATCTGTGGTGTTACTTGTATCTCTTTATTCTGTAATATGCAGAATCTTTATATGCAGAGCATATCAGATTTAAAGACGGATTAGACTCAGAGGAATGAGGCATGGAACCTGTAGGAAGGAATACCAACAATTTAAGATATGTAGATGATACCATACTACTAGCAGAAAATAGCAAAGACTTGGAATGACTACTGAGGAAAGTAAAGGAAAAAAAAATATAAAAACAGAGTTACAGATGAACATTAAGAAAACAAAAATAAGGACCACAGGCCATTTACAGTTTTAAAGTGAACGATGAAGACATTGAAGAGTCTAAGACCCTTTTTGCATGTTGCGCGAGCACCCCTTGAGCGTCGCTCCGCACGACGCACCCCCACTTGCGCGGCGCTCACGAGGCTGAAGCGGGACCCGGGCGTATTTTTTTATTTTTGGCTTTAAGCCAAAAATAGCCTGCGCTTGCGCAGTGCTCGCAGCACCCTCGCGCATTTTCCGGTCATGCGGTGCGTCAGGGAGCCGGTGTGGTCGCGCTTCCTTCCTCCAGCACAGCCTACATCTCCCACAGAGCCCTGCAGAAGGAAGGAAGGGGCGCAAGTGCGACGGTCGCACAAACAGGAAGCGACCTGCGGAAGGAGGGGGGAAGCGGCAGCGTCTCGGACGAGGCTTCTTGCGCAAGACGCCCTCCCCCGTCGCGCAAAAAGGTAAGATGCGAAAAGGGCCTAAGACTTTCTATACCTTGGCTCAGTCATAAATCAAAATGGAGACTATCATTAAGAAACTGGAAGAAGACTAGGAAAGGCAGCTATGAATGAACTCGGAATGATCCTCAAATGTAAAAATACATAATTGAATACCAAAGTCAGGATTGCCCATGCTACTTTATTTTTGATTTCTCTATAGGTGTGAAAGCTGAATAGGAAAACAGAAAGCAGACAGGAAAACAATCTGCTCATTGGGAATGTGGTGCTGGAGAAGAGTTCTGTAGATACCATGGATTGCCAAAAAGACAAATAAATGGGTCCGAGAGCAAATCAAACCTGAATGCTTCCTAGAAGCCAGTATGACCAAATTAGGACTATTTTACTTTGGAGCCTATCAGGAGACAACATGACTCATTAGAAAAGACAATATGCTTGGCGAAGTGTGAGGCAGCAGGAGGAAAGGAAGATCCCATTGAAGGTGGATAGACTTAATCAAGGAGGCCATGGCCCTGAGTTTGCAAGACTTTTGCAGGGCTTTGATAACAAGTTGTCTTGGAAGTCTCATTCATAGTGTTGCCATAAATCAAAGTCAACTTGACAGCAATTAAGAAGCCACCTTGGGTCCTTTGCTTGGGGAAAAAAGCTGGATATAAATAAAGTGTTTGATTGCTTTCTTGCTATAGACCTATTCACTTTGCTTTGAACTCATCCCAGCCCCTTAGATCTGCCCATTGTTGGAATGCAGTCCTTGAGATCCAGGGCTGGAAAACATAACTGGAGTAGCTGCCCAGAACCACAGTCTGGTTATTAGCCTTCCGGTAGAAAGATAACCCAGTCTAGTGTGCCAGCACTCCTCTTAGATGGCTGCCTAGAAGAATGCCATAACCTATGAGATTCAGAAAAATTAACAAAGTCAGCCTTGGTGTACCTCTCCCAGAAGACATAATGAATCAGAGTGATGTTTCATAGAAAAAAAGAAAAAAAAGCAAGTCAGAATGAAACTGACCCTGTAGTTGTAACTCAAATGTCTCGAACTGCATTGTAGTACCTGCTTCAACTCCTCATCCCAAACAGGTGTATTTTCAATTGAACAATAGTTGGAATAATCTTGAGGCTACAGAGACGTTTTCTAAAACAGTGGTTTGCCTCTTTCAAGAGGGCAAGACCACTGCTTCTAAAAAGAAGGATTTATAACTTCTTAGATTCTTCCAATTGTTGTTGTGGTGGTGGTGTGCCTTCAAGTCGTTTCAAACCTACTGTGACTCTAAAGCGAACCTATCATGGTGTGTTCTTGGCAATGTTTGTTCAGAGGGGGTCTGCCTTTGCCTTCTTCTGAGTCTGAGAGAATGTGACTTGCCCAAGTGGGTTTCCATGGCTGTATGGGGATTAAAATCTTGTTCTCCAGAGTCATAGTTCAACACTCAAACTGCTACACCATGCTGGCTCTCTTTTCCAATTATATTAGTGTAGTTTATTATTCTTAGATTATCTTAGAGGTGAGAAAAATATGGTCCACAGGCCTCATGTGGCCACCAAATCCTAGTTTTGTGCCCCTGAAGCCCCAAGCAGTCTCTCAAAGTATTCACAAACTCCATTAAAAAAAAATATCCAGGAAATTTGGAGGCAAATTTTTGCCTAAAAAAACCACCTAAAATGCACCAATACTGTGCACAGATGGCATGGTTTAAACTTCACTCCTCCAATCTTTGCTGTAGCCAAAATAAAAAAAACAAAAAAACCCAGAAATTGTGACCCAAATATCAAAAATTGTCCTCTCTGCCACTGTTGTTCTCCTATGTCTCTCTCTTTGTGTACATCCACCTATCTAACAGACTTTTTTGATGTCTCAAAATTTAACAGAATGATGAAATTTCAGATGGGTGAGAGGGTAGTGTTGCAGAAGCAAAAATGAGGTAGCCAGGCTCTCTCATCCCTATTCTCACTATAGTACCTCTTTCTCCTCCCTCCCTCAACATATCACACTCTACAACATAATCCACACCTGTCTCTCAGTCCTCATACACATCTTTTGCCTTATTTGCCATCTGGACATCATGCTGTATCCCTCCAAAAGGATACATGTGGGCAGCACCAGGTACAATTTATATAGAAAATGTCTCTGAGGCACTACTCCTAAGATTCCTGAAGCAGGAAAAATGGTAGTGGGGTAAGGGGAGAGGAGAGGACTAAGGCATTGCTGACGGGATTCTTGAGTCAGGGGGAAAGGTAAGAAAATTAAAAAAGGCTTTCTGAGCTGGTAAGATCCTGAGTTTGGTTGGGACTTTTTTGGTAAGTGGGAACAGGAAAATAGGAATACCCTGGATCTCTTTTGAGGTTGTTAGTTACACACCTAGGCAGTTCTGGACACACTTCCATTAGTCAAGAACATAGGTAACAATAAATATGCTTCAGTTAATATAGTAATTCTTGTTGAAATATGTTTCTGTTCTTAACATCTCTCTTTTGTTCTGTGCTCAGGCCCCACCTCTCAATTCACAATTGATTCCTCTGGCTTTACTAGGACCATAATGGTACAATGTTATGATGCTACAACGCTTGAGAAAGGGACATCCTGGCCCACACCACACCCACTAACATATCATTGGTGGAAGAAAGAACCATGAGACGTCTGTACTTGAACTCATTACTGAATTGTTGCAAGAAAGGGGGGTCATAAACACATTTTCAATGACCCTGCAACACAATAGCACATAGAGAACAACAACGTCATGATATAAGGCTGAGGCGAAAGCAGTACTAACGCATCACTATGATAGTGTAACACTAAGACAGATTTGGGGATTATGGTATGATGCAGTAAAAGGTGGCCCAATAGTGGGAAGAAGTCCAGTCTATAAGGTTGGTCCATCAGATTACGGTGGCAGCAATCTGGACTCTGTAAGGGTGGTCTGTCACAATTCAAAAAGTACCATTTCCAATCTCTGATCTATACTTACCTGCCATGAGATGGTAACAGATGAACCACTGCTCTTCTGAATATTATCTAAGCCTAGGGACAAAGCACAGTTAAGGAATAGTGTTGGCATGCCCTACTTTTAGGCTTCTCAGAGGCATATGTTTGGCCACTGTTTTTAACACTGAATCCACAATCTGATCAGTTAGGGCTTTTTTTACATTCACAGAAAGAGATTATCTGTGGGTGACTTTCTGGTGGTGAGGGCTGCGTTAACTGTTGCTAACATTCTGGCTGCTGCAACCATAACTTGGCCACTACCATCTCTTTATTTAGGCCATTTCCACACTAGAGTGTTATAGTGCTATTATTCCACTTTCAACATCCTATGGAATCCTGGGGTTTGCAGTTTCAGAAGGGGCCAGTGTTGAAAGTGGAATAATAACGCTATAACACTCTAGGGGCGGAAATGGCTCTAGACTATTCAAACACTATATTAAAACACTCGCTTTGTTTTTTCATAAGAGCATATGATAGATATTACTATATTCAAAACAAATCCAGTATTTATAAAAGATACAGTACATTAAACACAATTATAATTATGCTGTCATAAATGATCTGGTACAATTAGCCAAATTTAAAACTTAGTAACAAGCTCAGTAACTGACTTGTTGGAGCCTTGGAGTAACATAATCAAAAGAGACTCAGAGGGGCAGCCTTGGAAAAGCTGGATAATTGGATATATTATGTCTTGCTTAGGCTCTTGACAATAACAGCAGTGGAAGAATACACGTGAGATATTCTTTTTTGAGTAGTCTACATGCAAGATGCATTACTTATTATAGAGGCAGTTTCTATTGTTCAGCTGAGTTTCATTATATCTTCCATCTTCCATTAGAGGCGTGAATATTTGGCCATTTTGTCAGATTAGGAATTAGGAGATTAGGAGGCATTTGTGGTGGCTCTATATGGGGCAGGTGGATTCTAGATCACCCTCTCACATCATAAAGTCCTGAAAACTGGTGGGACAAACCTTTTCTGCCAAAACAAAGGGATAAAACTACAGGTGATTTCTGCTGCTGCTGCTGCTGAATTTGGCAGTGCAGTTTTGCTTGTAAGTGGCAGCAGCAGAGATCACAGAAATGCCACAAGGGCACATTGTGGACCATCTCTTGTCCTCTTCTGGGGTAGATTATAGATCAATTGGGATGAATTATTCCAAAGAATTTTTTAAAAAAACTTATTACTGCAAGAGCAATTTTTATTGTTTTGGGGATCATGGCTAGGGAGGGAAGAGTAAAATCTCTGCAACTATAGCTGATTGTGTTGGGAAATGTGATTTATAGTACTGGATCTCTGAAGAAGAGTTATTAAACTGGAAAGATGGAAATGGAATAACAACCAGTCCCCCCTACTCCCATAGACTGAAATGGAAAGAAGAAACAAGCTTTCTCTTCTTTGCAAAACATTTAAAATTAGCTTTAATTCTAGAGTTAATTTTAACATAACTTTACTTAGAAATATTTTTATAATCAAATACATAGTCTAATGGAGGAAAAGAATGGATGTTACAGTTATGCAGGAAGAGAGAGGGTGTGATAAAGCAAACACTCAGGAAGTCTGCAAACAAGCAAACTTGCAATTAGTGAGAATAGGCATGCAGAGGTTGCTAACTTTAACAGGTCTGGCAGTCAGTTTTCCGCCCCTGGATCTTTTGGAGAATGTACAGGCTGTCAAACCAGTTCCTCCTCAAAAAACCCAAACCCCCAAACCTCAGACGGTCTGGAAGTTTACTTCTGGTTTTGAAAAAAGGGTATTTTAAAAATATTAAAACATTGCAGGCACAACCAGTAACCTATTTAAAAGATGAGTTACCTCTCTTGGAGGGTTCCTTTGAAGGCATTTCCCTTTTGGGGTCAGAAAAAAAGACAGGGCAACAAAACAGCCTCATGGGACCATGTGCAGCTCTTGTGTTGCAATTTGCCCATACCACCCCCACACCAGTGGGACATGGTTGCTAATAATGCAAGTAAAGTAACATCTAGTTTGCCCCACCTGTATGGTGTAGAGGTCATTCACATGCCCAACTTTAAATATGCTAGAATGAAAGAGAACATAATAATTAGAGTCTAGTAATAATTCTATTCATCAGGAATTTCATCCAATTATTAAACATACAGACTTCAAATATGCTTTTGAGTAACCACAAGTAAGGTGGGTAACTTTTAAATCCATCCTGTACAAACAGTATAATTAAATAATGCACATATAACAATGGCAACATACTAGGAAAAAAAAAGATATATAGCACATATACTAGGATACATAGGTGCTCCTAGTTCTACCAGTTAAAAGACATTGTATAGCTGTTTATCCTAGATGTTAGTAAAATCCCATCAACAAGGCAGGGCAAGTGCAAAACAAAAACTTCACCTGAAAGCACCATTACTGTAATTTAAATGAAGAAGAGGAGTGTTGTTTTTGTTGATTTTTGTCCCAAGTGGCTGATGCAGTGGGGATTCCTTCTTGATTCCTCATTGCTATGTCCCTCTTTTATATAGAATCCTGGGACTGAAATCTTGGATTTTACTTAGTGAACCTACAACAATTCTCTTACCCCGGCTGTCAGAGAGAAACAGGAGGTGCCTCAAAACTGAACCCCTCCCATGTCTTCCCCAAAGTTCTAAATGGCCCCTAGTTTAGAGATCACTTCCTGTAGTGGACAGATGGTACTGGTTAAAAATGATAGACCCATTGAATAAACAAGCCTCCAAAGAAATATATAGCATTTCCATTACTCAGAAGCAAGAGGAGGGTAAACATTATTAACTTTTAATAGGTTAAGTCAGAACTTGTAGAACTCAAGACTTGTGGAACAATAATTATGGTGCATGCAAGTTTATGGCAAAAATAAAAGTTCTCTCGGACAAACAGAGAAGGAACTAACTTTGAAGCAGCATAAATGGATTCACAGTATAAGAAAGAGATATATTTGGGTAGATTAAAGAGCTTATAGGAAATTTTGCTTTCATATGGACTTTGGCGTCCCCCCCGTTCCATACCAGGTCCACCATGTTGCCCCCAGTTACAAGTTAGTTATTTCTAGTTGCATAAGTTAAAAACAACTCCTAGGGTTATTTCACACTGCATAATTATAGCCTTATGATTCCATATGATGCCATGGCTGCATCCTATGTACTGGGATGTGTAGTTTTGTGAGGTACTAGAAATCTTTGAATGAGAATTAAAAATACCCTTCCCCAACTTGCAAATATACTGTCACAGTGATGCATTAGTCCCACTTTTGCCTCAGCCTTACTGCATGACGTTGTTGCTCTCCAGGCACTATCGTGTTGCATCTCGTTGGAGCATCATTAAAAATGTGTTTATTTTTCGCAGAGGAAATAATCCATTAATGACCCCCTTTCATGCAACAGGTCAGTAACTAGTTCAGATGTGGACATCTCATAGCTCTTTCTTTCCTTGTAGTGTCATAGCATCATGATGTCATAGTATTGTAGTGTTACAGTGTCATGATGTTGTACCATCATAGTGTCATGATGTCATGGAGCAATTACAGCTGTAGGAACCAATCATAGAAGCGATGGGCAGTGTATAGGAGTTGGTAATGACACCTTAATGTGGATGAACAAACCGTGTAAATGCCACTATTAACATGCAAATATGGAAAGGGTGCGACAAAGAGCATCATCAATCAGCTACCCTCACAAGAGTGGCTGGAGCAGAATTCAAATGGAATAACATAACATCAAGGAGCAGTGTGATAAGGCTCGTGGCAATTAAAGTAGAGTCATATTGCTATAATTGTGTAGTGTGAAAGGGCCCCTAATTTAGGGCTGCCATATTCTAATTCCTCAAATCCAGGTGTTTAATTTCCATACTATGCAAATTATTCTAATCATCCAAATTATTCCAATTTTCATTCTGATTATGCAAATTCAGCACATTAATTGCTGCATTTTCTCCCAATGAATGTTTCAACTTTCATATCGTTTTTCACAGTTGTAACTAATCTGAGAAAAGCAGCCGCAAAAAATTAAAGTGCTAGACTTGGGTCAGGGAGACTCATGTTCAAACCTCTGTTAAGTCATGGAATTTACTATATAACTATCAGTCACTGCTACCACTTAGCAAACCATTCTGCTCACACTACTCACTCCCTTTCCCTCCTAATCCTTCCAATGGGTCTCTCTCTCTCTCTCTCTTCTTGCACTCTGCTTCTTAGACGAATCACTCCTCTTCCTTTCTACTCACTCCTTCGCCTCACCTCAGCACAACACATCCCTTCCTTGCTTTGTGCATTCTATCTGATACCTTGTACTTTTCTTGGGCTTGCACCACTCACTTCCCTTCTTTTCTATTTCCCTTACTTCATGTGCCCCTCCACAGTCTGCAAAGTTTACTCTCCCTTCCCATAACTGAAACTTAATTCAGACAAGAATAAGGTGCTCCTGGTCAGTTGTAAAGTAGATCAGGGAAACGATTCAGCCTATGTTGAATGGGATTACATTTCCTGTGAAATCTCAGGTCCACAGCCTGGGCGTGCTCCTGGACTCAGAGGCGAGCCTGGATGTCCAGGTTTCAGTGGTGACCTGTAGTGCATTTACACAGCTGAAACTGGTGCTCCAGCGGTATCCATTCCTTGAGATGTCAGATCTGGCTACAGTGACACGTGCCTCAATTATATCTTGTTTGGATTACTGTAATGCAAGTTATGTGGGACTGCCCTTGGAAACTGTTTGGAAACTCCAGCAGTTCCAACTTGCTACAGCCAGGTTGCTGACTTCGGCAGGTTTTAGGGAACATATAAACCCATTGCTGAAACAACACCACTGGCTTTTGACACATCTCTAGGCAGAATTCAACATGCAATGAACTTTACAGCCCTATATGTCTCAGTTCCAAACTGTTTGAAAAACTGTTATCTCCCCATTATGAGCCTGCCTGTGCTCTAAGAGGCTTTCTGTCAGTCCCGCCATCATCCCAGGCATGTCTGGTGAAAACACAGAGAGATACTTCTTGGTGGCTTCT
Organism: Ctenosaura bakeri; assembly: GCA_948474755.1. Lineage (NCBI taxonomy): Eukaryota > Metazoa > Chordata > Lepidosauria > Squamata > Iguanidae > Ctenosaura > Ctenosaura bakeri. The sequence continues at coordinate 24,859 of CAOLHI010005133.1, forward strand.
CCCAAGTTGTGGAGGTGTGGCTGTGTCTTTCTGCCAGCAAGTAAAGACGTTTTTATTTAAGAAGGCATTTGTTTTTTAGTATGTTGTAGCACACAGAGCTTGTAATTGCAGAGGAGGTGTACTGTTTCTTATTTCTTTATGTTTTAATGCTTTTCAAATGGTTTAAATGTTGTTTTGAACACCAAACTTAGTTTGTGTTTCAACTTTTGTGTTAAGAACTTTTAAAAGAACACTGTGGGTTTTTTAGATGCCATACACTGCCTTGAATCCCATGATGGGAGAAAGATGGGATTTAAATTATACAAGCAAACAAAACAAATATCCCCTTGCACCAGAACAGCAAGGCGGTCTTGTTTCTCACCAAACAATTTTGCAAAAGAGTGGTTTCCTGTTCCTGTTTTAAAGCTTGGAATCCAGGCCAGATTATGTTCCTGGGGTGGGGTCAGGGGGAACTATTACTGTAGTTTCTAGCCCGGACTTGTGGGATATTAGATATCATTTGATATCAAGAATTTGACCTTCTTTACCCATTCCTCTCCACGTGCTTGCAAGGCCCCTAGACAAGCACGCATACAGGCACGGTCGAAAATAGCTGAACCATTCAAAACAGATCCAAGCAGGCCAGTAGTAGCCAGACTGCCGCTTCAGGAGACCTCCAGGCAAGTACTCCTTTTAAGATCACATTATGTATGCATGCTGTTTACAAAGGACTCCCTGCCCTGAGCAGGCAGCCTGATGAGCTGAATACTCAACTGTTGAGCAGTCCACGTTTGCATACTGTCTACTCTATTGACAACACTGTCATAATTCAATCATGTAAAATACTGACCTTTCGGAGGCTTTGTCTCCAGCCCGAAACCCATTGTTATCCCCAGGAACGGACTAGCCTACGGGCACATTTCCCCTTATAAGACCCCCTGATTTTGAGCGCTTCTTCGGATTGCTCCTGGCTTCCATCTTGCCTTGCTGTCACTTCGTTTGGCAAGCTTTTCCCTCAGCTCCACGTGCTGAGAAACTCCACTTCTACGGACTTCTCTTCAGACTACCCAGGCTTCAGGACAGGTGTAGTATTTCCCATGCAAAAACTCCTCTTAAAAACCCTCTATCCAACTCCTACCTTTCTTTGAATAGGTCTGTGTGAGTGTGTTTGCATACACGTGTTTGACTGTGTGTTTCATCAATAAAGAAAACAATTATCATTTACTTCTGTTTGCTCATTGACTTAGCCTGACCCCATAGACACTGGGTTCAAGATCTCGCTAGGTTGCCCTGCCTCTTGTGTTGCTAGCTTGTGCTCTGCTAATTCCCATTCCCCATTGTGAGCACATTGAGGTGTCCCTCCCGGGACCCCAGAAATCAGGGTAACAGAACCATCTGACATTCTAGAATCTAGAAAAAAAATCAGCCAAACAGGAGATATGGTATCCATACCCTAGTTACCTTTATCCATTTTAACTTCTTAGCTTGAGAAGTAGCTGGAGTTAGTGTTTTGTACCAGACTTTGCAGAGTTTGGAAGGGAATTTTGAAAAAAATCAGTCTTTTTCTCTTAGGCCATTTCTGCACAAGAGGGGAAAAGTGGTTCACCCCGATTCAGAAACTGAAATCAGAAATTCAGAAACTGTGCTATCTGCACCCCACCCCCCTTTTACATCGTACTACTGCGGAGAACAGTGCATCTACAACAGCATCCACAACAGCAAGTCCCTGGCCACTCCCATTCCCCTCCCTCACCCCGCCCTGCCATCTCTGATTGGTTTGTTTTTTAAAAAACACACACACATTTTTAACACATTTCTGTGTTGCTGCATTTGTGCGTAGAAGTGTATGTTCATTGACATGTGGGGGAAAAAACCCCATGTTTTAACAGTCCATTACCAGATCTACTCCCTTCCCACTGTTCATTTCACACAGGAAGAAAATAATGACAGCAGCCTGACCTTGGATGGGCAGAGAGAGATAGGGATGGAAATGGTGGAAGGGACAGCCTGGGAATGCCCATAGCCGGCTACTTCTGCGATGTGAATCGATGCTGCGCTTCCGTATGTAGGCAAAAACCAAAGCAGAACTGGTTTGGGAGATTTATATTGGAGTTTTTGGGTTTTCACATACAGTGGTTTCACATTGCAGTCAACCGCAGTGAACCGTTCTAGGAGCTGAAAACATGCAGAACCATGAGAAAAACTATGATCCTAAAATGGTACAATGTGTAGACAGGAGGGTAAGAATTCGATGCCGCTACGATGTATCAACCTTGTGCAGAAATGGCCTTAGGCTACACTGAGCTGGCAGTGGGTTTGTGAGGCATTTTTCTGCCTCTGCACTCTGCATGGTAAGGGCAGCCTCTGGTGCAGGTCAAAACCTGAAGTCAGGCAGCTGGATGGGGTGGGAAGACACCAGTTGTGGGTGTCAGGACCTCCCATAAACAGGTGAAGGCCCTTGAGGGAAATCATTCACTCATTAATGTCTGTATATTTCCAACCAGGAAATATATTTCCATTAATACTGCATAATCCTTATCTTGTGAATATGGCTGAGATTAACAGAGAGTGGGGGTCTCCATCAAATAAGCAGTGTGAGAGGAGAAAGAAACAGCATCTTCTGCTTCTAGTGATTGCTAGAAAGACAGGAAATGGAGACTTAACTAAATAGAAAGGGACAAACCTACTAGGGGTGCAGAGAGGGAGCAAGCATATTTTGAGAATAATGGAGAGTGGAATAAAGTTTAACAAATCTCAGAAGATGGAAAAGATGACAAGAGCTTCCGCCCTGAACTTTGTCTTTTGTTCACCTGATTGTCTAGGAGGGTTACTGCTAGACTGAGGGCATTTCCAGAGAGAAAGATACTCATGCTAGCAGTCACGAGGTCCTCTACAGCTATTATGTCTTTTCCTCCTTAAGGGATTTTCCCAGGTAAAACACAAGACACATGAAGCCCTGAAAAAAAAAAAAAGGCTTTCGTGTGGAGAACAATGTCATCCAAAGGTTCTGCAAAATACCCTGAAATAAGAGGATGATGGTGTGATGAACTGAAAGCCTCATCTGAAAGTGCTCTTAATTTTTAAAGCAAAACCAATGGCTTCTTGAAAATAAAGAATCAAGATGAACACAATTCCCTGAATCACCCAGACAGCATGCCCCCTGGCCTGCTGATTGCGGGTTCTGGGAGCTATAGCCTAAAAAAGCAATTTTTCCAAGCTCGGGTAGATATGTAGAGGATTATGCTGTTCAACTGCAAATCCCTTCACTGTGTTAGTGTAAATGGGTCTGCTTCAAAGTAGGTGGCTTGTACACTGCCACAAGTTCTGGAGTTTCTGAATAAATTATATAATGCCATCTGCATTTCCCTCTCCCTGCCCCCATGAGTACTGTAAATTTAATTTCATGATAAAGATTGGCATAGTTTAAAACGACATCGTCCAACAAAAATTAAGCACCTGTCACTTCTGAATGCAAGAGAATACAGGTTGATTCACAGCAACCAGTAAAACATGCACTTCAGTTTGGTTTAAAACAGCTAGATAGTCTCATACTTGTATTGGTGTGTGCCTTCAAGTCATTTCAGACTTATGGCAACCCTAAGGCAAACCTATCATGGGGTTTTTCAGGGCTGAGAGTGTGCGACACACTCAAGGTCACCCAGTGAGTTTCCATGGCCAAGTGGGGAATTCTACCCTGGTCTCCAGGGTTGTAGACCACTACACTATGCTGGCTCTAATCTTATGCATCAGTATTTTTAAAAAATGCAGTTCTTGATGTTTATCTGGTATTTTCACACTCACAAAAACTCTGACACCTTCATCTTCTTTAACATGTAATAACTGTATCTGCCTTCTATTGCATTTGTTTAATGGCTAGATAAGACTGTACCTCTGAACATGTGCAGAGTGTTTCCCCACTTGGTTGAGCCCCTGCAGCCAAATTCCCTGCAAGAAATGGCATCCAGGTAGAAACTACATGTTCCCCAATCCCAACATCCTCGCTGCAAATTAGACTCCTGGGCACACAGAATATAATGTTACCTTTTCTACACCAGAGCACCAGCTAGTCTTTATTTTCTTAGCAGAATATACAGTATCTGTTAGAAACATTTATTATATTTATTGTTCACTTCTGTGTCAAACAGCACCTGAAGTGATTTGAAGTATGTGATTTTTACTGCTAGAATCAGCTTTAGGACATGATATTGAAACCCTTGACCACTGTTCGTATGATGTGAAGGAACTTAAGAAACTGAAAAATGATTGGGACAAGGTAGAAATGCAGGTGGTATATGCAGACCATCTGATTTGCATTTACCTGGTTTAGAGGTGCAAGTTTAGCACCTACCTTTCTGTTTGAGAATGCTCCTCGATCTGGAACTCTTGTTGGGTGTGAAGGTGGTGTGGTGTCTTTTTTTTCCAGCTTCGGTTTATATGCAGTCTGTGATGCATCCTGAGGAAAAAGTATATTGCTGCTTTGATGCCCTTTATTCAGCGTTGGATTTCTAGACAAGCTGAATCACTTATCATTTGGGGTCTAAGATTATGTAAAGTTTCTAAATACCCACCCCCTACTAAGTTAGAAAAAATGCACATTTTGGGGTTGTTATTTAAAATAAACTTCTCTGGATAAAAACATATAAGAGAATTCTGTAGCAGCTTTGAGACAGAGAAAAATAAATTTCCAGGATATGCTTTTTAATGGACTCAAGTCCATTTCATCAGATGCAAGAGTTCACAAAACCTTATGCTAGAAATGTCTTTTTTTGAGGGCTTTTCTGCACTACATTGCTATTATTCCACTTTCAACATCCTGTGGAATTCTAGGGTTTGTAGTTTACTGAAGCCAAAATGTCCCTCCCTAGACTGCAACTCCCAAAAATCCATAGGATGTTGAAAGTGGATTGATAGCACTGTAAGAGGGTAGTGTGGAAAGGCCCTCAGTTTCAAAGGTGCTATAGGGTTCCCTCATATCTTTCTATGCTGAAACAGACTAACACAGCTATGTCTGTGGATCTTATCTAGATGACTTAGCAGTTGAAATAGGAATTTTAGGATTTTTATAACATTACAGTCATCCCTCCATATTTGCTAGCGTTAGGGACACAGGACCCCCATGAAAGTGAAAAAACCATGAATAACTCTAGCCGTCCCAAACGATATCTAACACACACATAAAAAGTATGATCACCATATTCAGCCCATCATGGATTCCTTTGAGGCATCAGGGTTTCTTCCCAAGGCAGAAGTGGTGTTACTACGGTTTAGGCCTACCCGTTGATAGCACTAGATATCTCTTTTGATATCAAATTCATTTGACCTTCCTCTGCCACCCCGCTCCACGTGTTTGTGAGGCCTCCAGACAAGCACGTACACAGGCGCGGCTGGTAAGTGTTGGACATTCCATTCTCCACCTAGGCAGGCAGAACAGAACCAATCCATTGCTTCAGGGACCCTCCTGCAAACATCCTTTTTCTTAAGCGCGACTCTAAACAAAGACTCCTGGCCTCGAGCCGATAGTCTTACAAAGCCAAGCTAAGCACCTTGTATTTGCATAGTGGCTATACTATTGTTAAATCTGCGCTAAGCCCATCATGTTAAACTTGACCTTTGCCAAAGTTTTGTCCCACTCCAAACTCGCATTGTTCTCACCGAGTATGGCATGGCCTGTAGGCACAATTCACCCTATAAAAACTCCCCGATTCCGAGATCACCTCGTATCGCTCTGGACTTCTATCCCGACTTGCTACCGCATTGTCTGGCGAGCTCCCCTCGGCCTCCATGCTGAGTTTCTTCCCTACCATCTTCAGCTTCTTCAGGACTATGAGAAAAGGTGTCGTATCACCCATTTCCCCCGAAATTCTGTATTTTTAATTCTTCCATTAGCTGTGTGATTGTGGTGTCTTTACTGTTTGTTTGTCTTTTAATAAAAACATCATTTTTACTATTTTAAAACTGTTGGACTGCTTGACTGACCTGACCCCATAGACATTGGGTTACAAGATCCCTGCTAAGTTACTCTGCCTCTCGCTAGCTTAAGAGAGTGCTCCAGTTAATTTCCCCAACTTTGTGTTTGTGTTTGGTTATTTGGGCATCCCTCCTGGGACCCCCAGAGAACAGGGTAACAGTGGGTGGAGGGTGAGGCTTACTGCCACCTCTATTGCTGCCTCACACCTTTTTAAAGAGGGATTTACAAGCCTTGTTTGCAGTTTCTCAGTGTCATGAGGCTTGCAGTCCCTATTAAAAATGGCATAGTGAGGCAGCAGAGGTGACAGCAAATAATCCATCAATAAACAAATCCGCAAAAGTGAAACCTGCAAATGTGTGGAGGGCTGACTGTATAACATTGATCACTCTGTGGATTTGATTTCAGAGTATGTATTTCATTGCTTTTGGATTTCATGTTTTAAAAAGCAGAATGTATGTTTTATATATAAATACATACTCTCTGAAATTGCTAGGGCCTGGAATTTATTTCAAACATTAGTTTTTTTAGATACCTTTCCCCCCATATTTTGCAGAAACTATTATTCCCAGTTATGCTTGCAATAACAGGAGTTACATAAAGCAAAGTCCCCTACCAAATAGCTTTATTCTGTTTCTTTTTATCCTTCCTGCCTGGTCTCTTTACTGAGACCAGGTTTTTTACTGAGTCACTTCCTGGTAGCTGCTCCCTGAATCTCTTTCTTCCCTCTGAGCTATCACCTTACTAGTTCCTTGTCCCTAACTCCTTGCTCATACACTGATAGAATTAAAAGGCTATGTTCCTTTCCATGGTGAGGTCACTTACAGTACATCTTAGCATGTTAAAATGTTATTTCTGCACACATATACAGACATACCTCAAGTTGTTGAAGTAGACGTGTTCCTTACGACAAACATTTCACCCCAAACTAACAATATAGACATGTGAAGTGAAACTAACCAGGGTAGGTAAGCCTTGCATAAATAAAGAAAAATATTTTGAACCTACTAGAGACCACTTCTTCCAAAATCCATCCAAGGATGCCTCTACAGTATTTTCCTTATGATTTCCATTTTGGTACCCAAATGCATCCAGTATACCTGCTAGATGTAGGTAGGAATGTTCTTTGCTCTCCTTTACTTTCTTTGTTTCACTGTTCATGCATGCATGAATGCTCAATAAAGAGTTCTAGAGGCAGCTTTTCTTACTTTGCCTGCTGTAGGCAGACACAAACAGCCGCAGAAAGATCAATTAGAGCAAAATCCAATTCTTTCCCAGCTCAACTCTTACTTCATTGTTTACTGCAAAAATGATGATGCAACCCAACACCAAAAGTCTCTGTTTCTCCAGCTCTCCTTCATCATTCTCCCAATGCTGATGCTGCTAAAAAGGCTTCCCAATAGACATAGGACAAGTAGAAAAAGCGGGGGGGGGGGCTGGGGTAGTAAAAAGACTTTGTAAAAAGAAGCTGATTTGCCAGAGCCTCTGTTAACTGAAGTTTGCCTGTACAATGTAATTCTTTAGAATTAGGAGTTCACAGGAATGTTTGTTACATCTCTATCAGTAGTCTGCTTTGTTGGATTTGGATTTCACCACACAAAAGTAGAAGTGGGCTTCCCTGTCATCTCTTCTTCTCTCCAGCCAGGTCCAGCTCTATCATGTGGCAGAGTGAACGGTCACCTCAGTACATTTGGGGTGTCATGAAAGCACAGTGAATTGTTATTTTATTTGTTACTTTTATGCCAATGAAAGTGAGGCATGTTTCAAAGTAATTTAACTGGCTTTCTGTACAAGGCACCTTGAATGGGGAAGCACCACTAGACACTCCACCTCAGGCAGCAAAATGTCTTGATATGGTCCTGTTCCCCAGGACAACTCCTCCAGCCTTCTGAAATTGCAATACAGATGGTCGGGTGGCCCTGCTGAGAAGACTTCCATGAACAAAATCCATGGAAGTAGATTCGGTCCTACATACATGAGAAAGTACCTCTCTATTTTTAAATGGAAAAACTACACCATTGAACAGAATATGTATTCAGCAAAGCTTGACAGATTGCTGGATAAAAACTCATGACATCTAGGAGAACCGATGTCTTGAAGAACTTCTGTTTGCTTGGGCTATTTGTGGGATTAACGTTCCCCAGTATTCAACTCCTAGCTAAATGAGAAAAATGTCCCATATGGTAGTAGTTCTCAGAGTGTGGTTCTCTAGATGTTTAAGATTTCAGCTCCCCAAAATTCCTGAGCATTGGTCATGATGAGTGAACCTTCTGGGAAGTAAAATCCAAACCATGTAGAAGAACAAAGTCTGAGAACAACTGCTTAAGGGCATAGCTTCCTCAAAGTCTTAATATGGTTTAACTCATCCCATCTCTTGAGAGAACTGCAGTACTGAGAATGAGATGAGGATCACTGGAGAATATTCTTACCACCCTCAAGGATGTACAGTTCTCTGCTAACAGTAGATAAATTAGTCTAAAATTAGTTTGTAATGTAGGTGGCCCTTAAGTTTTTAAATACGGACAGGACTATCTCATGCTTGAATTGGTTAGCCAACCAACAGAAGGACCACTATAATTCCATTCAGGACAGGGAAGTAACAATAGCTACATCCCCAAATCAGTTCTTTACCAAATTAGAGGAATCTGTCAAAAATAATTTATCTGGCTCCACACAACAAGTTATTATAAAAGAGTCCAGGTAATAGAGAATACTTGATCTCAGTGATAATTCACACAAATTAAAGGAAGGAATGTATATAACAGAATTTTTGGCTTATTGATCAGAACTACCCTGTTAGTCCCCTCTCCAGTATTAAGATTTTTTTTTAAAACATGTCAAATCCAATCTCTGGAGAAATCCAAGCAGATTGCTGGTACTATTGAACTTATATTTCAGGGTATGGACAATGTAATTGCCTATAATGTCTTTCCCTTTGTTGTAAAAAGGAATAGATTGAATTTACATTTAAGCAGGAACAAAATGAATGGGAACTAAAACTTTATTGGAGCAATGACGAACATTTTCTAGATACTTTTTAAAGCAGAGGTGGGGAAAGTATTACCATTTTGGGGCTTTTTGATTATTCTCCACTGTCCTTTTCAGGCTCTCAAAAGTAAATGGCCTCTCCTTGATGTTCCAGGCATGAAATTCTTCTTTTAAACAGGTTGATCTTGCCCCAGCACTGTATAACATAAAGAAAAACCACACAAACATACACAATTTGTTCCAAGTCAAAGGTGAACTTCTGGTCATGTTTGGTTCATACCCTCTCAACTATTCTGATTTAGCAGGGACAGTCCCAAATAGTCCTCCATTGTTCCACTTTTTCAGCTGATTTTAAATGTCTCACTGCCCTTCCCCACTACACTGTTATTCTACTTTCAACATCCTGTGGAATTCTGGGATTTGTAGTTCACTGAGGTCAAAGAGCTCTCTGGCTGAGAATTCTAAATGCCCCTCCCTAAACTGCAAACCCCAGGATTCCATAGGATGTAGAAAGTGGAGTAATAGCACTATAACAGTGTAGGGCGGAAAGGCCCTCTAGCTTCTCTCTTCCCTTCCCATCTTTCCCCTTTGTCCTCAGCTCACTTTAAATGCTACAAACTGAGTTCAGAGTGCAAAAGTAGTTTACGCTTAATTCAGTGAGCAGGGAAGAGGTGTTACCCTGATCTCTGGGGGTCCCGGGAGGGACACCTAAATAACCAAACAACAACACAACTTTGGGGAAAATTAGCTTCAGCACTCACTAAAGCTAGCGAGAGGCAGGGTAACTTAGCAGGATCTTGCAACCCAGCATCTACGGGGTCAGGTCAGTCAAGTAATCAGACTGTTTAAAATAGCAAAAACAATGTTTTATTAATTACAGTCAAATATTAAAGACACCACAGTCACACAGCTAACTAAAGGATTGGAAATAGGGATTTTTAGAGGGAAGTGGGTGATACGACACCTGTCTCATAGTCCTGGAGAGGTCTGAAGGTTGAGTTCGTTGGTATGGAGTCTCAGTACGTGGGACTGAGGGGACAGCTCACCAAACAAAGCGGCAGCAAGGCGGGATGGAAGTCCGGAGTGATCCAAGCGGTCCGAGGTTGAGTGGTCTCAGTTACCGGAACTGAGGGGAAGGCTCGCCAGGCAAAGTGACAGCAAGGTGGTTTGGAACTCAGGAGCGATCCGAGGAAGGTCTCATAATCAGGGGTTTTTATAGGGTGAAGTGTGACTGCAGGCTATACCCTACTCGGTGAGAACAATACGTTTTAGGAGCGGGACAAAGCCTTGGAAAGGTCAGAATTTAGCATGATTTACTTAGAGCCAAATTAACAATAGTGTAGTCAGTATGCAAATGCGGAGTGCTTAGTACAGCTTTGTCAGGTTGCCTGCTCAGGGCAGGGAGCCTTTGTTAGTATCGCGCATATGCAATAAGGTGTTTGCCGGAGAGGTCCCAGAAGCAATGAACCGGCTCTGTCTGGCCTGCCTGGGTGGAGAATGGAATGTCCAGCAATTATCGGCCGTGCCTGTTTACGTGCTTGTCCAGAGGCCTCGGAAACACGTGGAGCAGAGTGGCAGAGGAAAGCCGAATTATTTGATATCAAAACGATATCGAGTGCTATCTCCAGGTAGGCCTGAACCGCAGTAACAGAGGGGAGAAGAGGAGGTAGAATTTTGCTCTTCCCAGTAAGCTCAGGCAAAAGCAAGGGGCTGCACCCTCTCCTAGCTTATGTGTTCTTTCCCATTAATAATTTCTGCCATCTGTACCACACTCTGATGTTGCCAGACCCCATGTGTTGTGGTTTTCACCTGTGGAATGTTGAAAGGTATGCGGTTCTGTTTAGTTTTGTTTTGTGGCATTGTGGCAGTCCACATGGTGCCCCAGAGAGTCTCAGGGCAGGAAACTGTCCTTTGCACTTGCTGCAGGCTTTAAACTTACCTTTTAAGAGTGCTTAAAAAAAATTAACAAGAGTTAAATTGTATGCCATCCTCTTTCCAATCTAAAGATTAAAAAAAAAATAGAAAAGCAGTGAAAAGGTAATGCATAATGTAAAGTGTAACATGATATAGCCCTTTTAAAACAGGGCTAGGCAAATGGTGATGCTAAGGGGTTGCATTAGCCCTCCCTTGGGATCTTGCAGGGGGGGCCCTCTTCCAGGGATTTTCTGACCCCTCCCTCACAAAAAATCATAATTTTATTTGACCCTAAAAGCTCCCAAATTCTCTCTAGAAGTCACTGGGGCATTTTTTTTCTGCCATGTTTTTCAGGGGCTTCTGGGTAGTTTTAGGCCAGAAGGACCCTTTTGTATGATGCGAAATCATTAGGAGACCACTTCTGGGCTTGTTGGCTGTCTCTTTCTTTCTTTCTTTCTTTCTTTCTTTCTTTCTTTCTTTCTTTCTTTCTTTCTTTCTTTCTTTCTTTCTTCTCTCCTGGGTCTCAGGTGGCCTAAGCGTGCAAAACAAAAAATGCCTACCACATTCTCTAGTGGGTATGTTGGAGATTTTTTTCCCCAATAACTTTTTTTAAACAAATCCAAAAAGGTTTGGCCCTGGGGGACTCTGGAGGCCACAAAACTGGCACTGCTCTCACAGTCCACACTTTGCTCAGCCCTGTTGTAAAACATTTTTATACGTAATGCCATCTAATAACCCTTTTATCACTGTAATTTGGAGTGGGAATGGATTGCACTGAAAAAGTAACTTTCCAAGTTCTCCTTTACTATGTGTTTTCATTTGTTGTTGTTTCTGTTTTTGTTGTGTGTCTTCATTATTTCCAACGTATGGTGACCCTGAGGCAACCTTGTCATGTGCTTTTCTTGGCCAGATTTTAGGTTTGCTATTTCTTTTTATTGTTTTAATTGGTTTTTACTTGTTCATCACCTCGGGAGCCCTTGTGAAGCTGCAATCCAAAAAGGAATGTCTTCAAGTTTTGGACCTATTTCAGTGGAAGCAGAGCTTGCAGAAGTTATTTTTTTCAATAAAAGTTCCCCAGATTTAGATTATAACTCCCAGTGGCCATGGTGGCTGGTAGATTCTGGGAGCTGTAGTCCAGAAGTAACTTCCTGACTCTAAGGGCTATGGTGTGTTATTATAGAAGCAGCATTAAACAAACAATTAAGAACAATAGAAATGCTTTTGGTGTGTCTCTGGTTCTTGGCAGAATTGAGCTCTCAGTCTGCTGGCTGCCTTTGCACTGGTATTTTCAGGGCAATCTTTCCTCACAACTGGTTTGCTTACCTTTTAAGGGCTTTTTTAAGGCTACTTGCAGATGCAGAAGAGAAATTCAGGTGCTTGGAAGCTCAGGTGCATTTAGTCTTATCTCATCTACCTCTGTTCACAACAAGTCTAAAGGGTAAAGTGTAAAATATGCTGTCAGTGTGGCCCTTGTCAATGGAAAACCCCTGCCAGCCAAGAAGCTACGGGCGTTAATTTGCAAGGAGGAAACAAAACTTTTGCTCCATTACAGACCATAGAATGTGGCAAAGGTTTTTTTTAATCTGAAAATGACTTACAGTTGCAAAGGACTTCTGCTGGGTTTCCCAAATTCCAAAGCCAGAAAGTGGTCAAAAAGAAGCAAACAAATAGATTTAAAAGTGGACAAAAGAAGACCCAAAAAGCCTGTGGTTCCAAAAGTATTTGTTTCTTTGAATAGATTTAAAAGTGGACAAAAGAAGACTCAGATCTGCATAAAGTTTGCATATGCTAATTTATAGGTATAGATGCATCTATAGAAGGAATTGTGACACAGAACAAAATGGAACATCTCAACTACATGGTTGCTCAGTTGGCTGCTCCAGGTGGAGGTAGACGTCTTCAGAGCTTCTGTTGTCCTGGCTTGTTCTGTGTTACCCTGCTTGCTGGGGGTCCCTTAGGGGGATTCCCAACGCCTGTCAAAATTATCACTTGTGGGGAAAATTAGCTATGAACACTGCTTTAGCAATGCAAAGAGGGCAGGGTAATTAAGGATCTTTTACTCAATGTTTACGGGGTCAGGCTCAGTCAGAAATCACACAAAAAGGTCCAATGAATGACTTTATTGAATGGTAATATTTCGCACTAACGCAAACATGCACACATGCATGCAAAGGCTAATAGAAATAAAGAGTGGAAATAAAATAGAAGGATTGTTGAGGGTTTCGCAGCTTGGGTGATAGTACACCTCTTCCTGAAGTCCTTGGTCCGGGAAGCAGCGATCGAACAGCGGCTCAGCGAAGAGACGCTGAGGAGATTGCGCAGCTGTTGGGAGGTCAGTTGGTATGACCAGTAGGCATCATACTCCTTCTCCTTCCCTTGCCTTTCTCTCCTTGCCTAACTAGTCCCAAAACAGGGACTATTTGTAGGAAAAAATTACTTTGAAGGCAAATCCTTTCCCAGGGAAAACAAACAGGGACAGAAAAGAAAAACAACTCCACACCTGGCATTTCTCGGAAGATAACAAAGTGTCATCTAAATAACAGGATCTTCCTCCACTTTGAGGCTGTGGTGTGAGTTTCTGGAGATGGATTTGATAAGGTTTTATTGCTTCCAGTGTCCAACTTCCCGGGAACAGTTTTATTCCCTTAAAGTGGACACCTTAAAGGTTAAGGACCTTTTGTCCACCATGGGTTATCACAACATGAGGTCTCCTGTGGCTATGTGACTGGGGATTTTACTGGCCTGATCCAGTTCGTTCGATCGTACGACCATTATTACCTATGTGCACATTCGAGTGACCTCTCTGGTGGGTTAGATTAATTTTATATCAAAGTTGTAGACCCTGGGACCAAGGGGGCAACCTCTGGTTGTTCGTATTTAAACTAGGCTTATTAGACTGGATACCCTTTGAGTAGATGACCATGGTACATTAGGACATATGACTGATCTAGCTATGTCTCCTCTCCCTATTTCTCCATAGGGTCAGCTGTAGTTCATGTGACGTTAGAAGCAATGTTATGAAAGGTTCTGATCCCTGTTGTACAACAGACTGGTTGTTCAAACTAAATTTTATATTTTTTACTAGCCTATAATAACATGCTGGTTCCTGCCTTGTTTTTAAGCACAGGCAGACACGAACAGGTCATAATTATATATAATCACAAGATAATAATAAGAACCATGACAATTATCATTGTTACATTTTGCTACATATTTTTACATATGTATGCTTAAAATGGATGTACACAATATATGTATAAACATACACATCTCATTAGGCAGGTTGCATCCTTGTTTGTAATACTTGCTTAAAATGTATCTTTTTGAGATAGAATTTGAAACATTCATATTTTGTTTCCTTTTAAGCAACAGGATACATTTAAATACCACTGTCTTGGATCTAACAAGCTCCTTGAATTGCCATTTCCCCCATGGCTGCATTATTATGTTCAACTGCAAAGACTCCAGTGTGAAAACCAGGACACATATGGCCAAGCAACAACATAGTGTGGTCAGGATGGCTAAAGTTATTACTGAAGGTGAACACACAAACTAGGAGAGGCCACAGCATTTTGCTTTGGCCTAAGCCTGCTGGGAAGGGCAAGATTCTGTCTGCTCCTCTCCTCTGCCCCCTGCTGAATTAACCAAGTGCAAATAATGGTTGCACTTTGCAGCAACTGAAATAATCTGAGGATGAAGAGGCAAAGTGGGAAGAGGAGAGAAACACTGGGACATTTTAAAAACAGTTGAACAAATGGGAGGACAGAGGACTGATCAGGACTGTTCCTGCCACATTGGGACAGTAGAAAGGTATGCAAATATGCGTGGGAGGGGAGGGGGAAAGCAGTGGGGCAAAAACACCACTTTAGTTGGGTGGAACATTCCATGTCATTCATTTGATGTGTGAACCTAAGTGCATAATAAGAGGCACACTGACTCAGACTTTAGGCAGGACTTGGAAAGTTGTTTTAAAAGGAAGGAATCTGATGAAACCTGAAGACAATTGTAACTGAACAGAGAGTAATACTGTGGATCACACTCAATGTGTTGACAGCCTTCCTTATTGCAAGGTTGATTGTGTTACCACCAGTCCCATTGTTAATAACAAAATTGCCACTGCCACTAGTTTTGGTACCAAATTTTACTCTGATTTCATGGTCAATATCCTATTTGTAACCATGTGCACTGCATGAACCTAATCCATGGGAGCACATGTGGTAATATATTTGTTAAACTTGAAGCTTCTAGATTACTCTTGGTTGTTTTGCTGCAACAGACTAATATGGTTACCCCTTTGAAAACGATTATAAAAGGAGCTTTGCAAGTTCTGGACCCAGGGCACTCATAGGCCATTTCCGCACTAGGCTGTTATAGCGCGATGATTCCACTTTCAACCTCCTCTGGAATCCTGGGGTTTGCAGTTTCGGGAGGGGCCAGCTGGCCCCTCCCGAAACTGCAAACCCCAGGATTCCAGAGGAGGTTGAAAGTGGAATCATCGCGCTAGAACAGGCTAGTGCGGAAATGGCCATAGTCTAGAATCAAGCAGACTCTAGAGAAGAAAGTAGGAAGGCAATAGCTGCTCCCTGTTCTTCTCACCATTTCCCCAGCAATGTGTGTTGAGCAGCATACAGTCACTAAACCTGGATGCCTTTATTTGGCTTTTGTGGTCCATAGCCACTGGTAGACCTACTCCCTATGAGTTTGCCCTTTAAATACTTTTGGAATCACAGGCTATTGCCACATCTTTTGACAGGGAATTCCATAAAGTAATTACATTTTGTGTAAAGAGGTCCTTTGTTTGGTCTGCCTGGAATCTCCTGCCTTTTTAGAATAGATCAAGAGTCTACACATTGGATGATTGAAGGTTATACTTTGCTAGAACTCTCATTTTCAAATCTAGGAGCTGTGCTGGTGGGAAATATCAAGACAGAAAGTGGGTAGAAAACACAATGAAATTGTCATATGATGTTCATGGTTTCTACCCTAAAACTAGGCAGAAAATGTCAAGCTATTGCCTTCCCTTTTCTGTGATTACTCACCTCAGTACTTTACTGCAGGACTGGGAACCTCTGGCCTGGGAGATTTGGCTGGTTGTTTCTTTGGTCTTTTCTCACATCAGGGATTGGTGCCAAGAGGATATTTAAAGAAGGAACCTGTTGCATGGAGCTGAGTTCTATTTTGCAGCCAGGAAACTATTTTACTGGCCTATATTGAACTGACCTCTGCTTTATATGTTGGCAAAATTCTAAATTGGTAAAGTTACATCTGGTTCTGCCCACTTTGCTTTGGACAAGCCCAATGGCCTTAGCTCTGCTCACTGCTAGAACGACTCCCTTCTCAAATTGGACTTTGCACATCAAATGATGCAGCCAAGAGGTTTCAACACTCCTACTCTGCAGCAAGTAAGGTACATTTAGATGGAGATTCTCAGTGCTACCGATGAAAAAGCCCCATCCCACCACTCTCACTCCCCATCACATGAAGTGGTTTCATGAGGTTGAGACATCAGATAATTGATAATTTAACTGCCTTCTTGCCTCTCCTTTCTTCACACACCCAAACAGTGTTTAAAATGTATTGGGCCATCAGATCATGCATTGTTCCAGCAAAATCTGCAGCCGGTTGAGCATCTGTAGTTTATGAGCACATGCAAACTAAAATCATCCTGCCATTTTTTGAACTCTACTTTTAAAAATGTTTTTAGTCTACAGCCTTTTCTTTCCTTTTAAATCTGGTATCTAAATTTTAGTTCAGGGTAAATTGGAAGTGGATGGATATAATTAGAGGTTTGAAGATCTGATTATATACTTGCCTGTGACATGTAAGTAATAGCATGTTACCAAATAATGGGAGAGAAGGTAACACTTCAACCTGGCAATTATTTTGTTATGATACATTCGGAGCCACAGTGGAATCAAGTGGAGCATTGAAAGGTGGAGATCATAAAATGTCTGGGACACAGAGATTTTCATCTGAGCAATTCAGATGGCAAAACACCGCTGGCAATGTCAGAATACTTCATGTTGGGAAAATTCACCCATGGATCCATGTCAACAATGCTATACATAATCATTACTTGACAATGCATGCATTTAAAACATTGTCTTTAGATGTTTTTTAGGTGATACAGATAACCTTTGGGTTTTGAATCATGAAAGCAGATTCACACATCCCTGTCATCTTGTCAAGTTTTAATTGATACAGTGGTAAATATGCAAATGTAAAGTCACCTTTATTCTCCATTAAAAGTTCAGCTATGAGAACTGGTGTTATTTTGGTTGACGTTGTCTTGGTCAAGCTCTTCACCTCAGCCTTTGTTTCTGGAGCTAAGGATGAAAGGCATTCTGCAAAACGTCCTGCTCAATGCATATTAATCTCAGTTATGTTTTGTTGTTCATCTCACTGTTGAATGGCAGATAGCTGGGATCAAGAAAGGTGCAAGTAATCAGTGACATTTGAGGGAGGTGCTGAGAGAGATTGCCAAAAAGCACATGTCCACAAGACACGATAAGGAAATGTTAGAACATTTGTGAGGTAAGCTTAGAATTGCAGGGTTTAAAGAAAAATCTAAGATAGACCATTTTTGCATTCAGAAACTATGCCTGCTTCAGATACTGCAGCCATTTCCACACTAGACTGTTATAGTGCTATTATTCCACTTTCAACATCCTATGGAATCCTGGAGTTTGCAGTTTAGGGAGGGGCCTTTGAGGCCCCTCCCCAAACTGCAAACCCCAGGATTCCATAGGATGTTGGAAGTGAAATAATAGTACTATAACAATCTAGTGTGGAAATAAAGAAATATATTCAGTTTATCTTGAGAAAGACTATTTGATTCCATACCCACAATCAACAGTTTCAGTTTCTGAGGCTGTTTTGCTATTGCCTTCCACTCTCAACCGCTCTCAATCTTGCCCTCACCCCACAGGATGTTGCAGTTGATAGGTGAGAAATAGCATGAAACTGAGCCGAAATCCCCATGCCCATCTTGTCCCTTCTTGTGGCAGTTGGCTGGGCACAGAAAATTCTAGATGGTCTCCCATGGGCTCCATTATGCAGGGCATTAGCATGCATACCATGCAGAAGGCTAGTCTGGGCAATTCCTTGGCATAATTTATTTATTGTAGGGGAAATGAAAAGGCTAATGTAAATGTCAGCATCTGGGGAGGGGAAAGAATCATGAAGAGACCAATGAGGAAAATAATAATCATGGGAAGCAAAACAGGCTCCTCATAACCAATCCCACATGAACTCTGTTTCTAGTGAGTTGCATGGTCTGCCTGTCTGCTGTTGTTGATTATACATGCATATGTATATGACACATAACATGAACTGGTGAGAGAGAACTGTATCCACACCTGGCTTTGGCTTTCCCCACTTTATAAAAGGTCTTGTCCTTCCTCTCTCCCTCTCTTCTGCCACAATGATTTTATCTGGACATCAAGTCTGCACTGTGTGGCAAGGTTGAAGCAGACAGCTAGACAAGCAGGCGAGTCATTCTCTGGGAATGTGGCAGGGTGCCATTTGCCACTTTAGAGTGACTTCCCCACTCCCTTTGCTCATACACACACACACACACACACACACACACACACACGGGCCTGGCTTTCTAAGACATATTTCCCAACCATCAATTAACAGGCTTCACCACACTGAGAGGAAAACAGTTGCTCCGTGACATTGCCCACCCCCCCAAATGCTGGGTGGGAAGTGGAGAGAGATCTGTCGCCCAACATGTGAGCTGTGAAATGTGAGCCTTATAAGGTCTGTGACCTTAAAAGAGTCCCTGGCCTCTTGGTGCCTTTGATGACCCCCTCTGCCCCTCCCACCACACTCCTCGCTTAATGAAAAGCTGCATTGTGATCTTTTTACGCAGCAAGGAGATTGTGATGATCTCATAGGTCTGGGTGAAAGGGACCACCGTTACTCAGTGCCATGGGAGTGATCTCATGTGTGTGCTGGGCTTAGGCAAAGGGAGCCTGAGGAATGCACACTCTCTCTCACACACCCCACACAGTTGTGTGACATGTTTGGATAGACATTGCTGTTTTTACCTGAACACTGGGCAGTTTCTTTTGACATGATGTCTTTTGGAAACTGAGAGTAGGATACTATATGACAAAAAAGGGGCAGGTCAAGGCATGGAAAGCTCTCAATTTCCAGAAATGTCCTTCCAGAATCTGATGAGGGTTTGCAAATACATTTTTGGGGAAGGCAACAGTCTTGATGAAAGTAGTGCTTGCGCACTTCCTGAATGCTGAGTGAATGCTCAAGGCAGAATGCACATTTTGTCACAACATTTGCAAGGCTGGAAGGGCATTTCTGAGAAACAGAACATACCCAAAACAATTTTCGTATCTGAAAATCTACCAATTTGGGGGAAAACATATGCAAAAACACATTTGAGCCAGTGGAGTGAAACTGCATAAATTAGTAAATTGTGTAGATAAATACATAAATCAGGTAAAAATCATTTTTAAAATTTTTACCATTCCACTGTAGGAAGGAAACATAACGTAGCTCAGGATGAACTAAGGAAAGAAAAACCAGACTGGATTTGGAGAAACTCAGTAAAATTAAGGCTGAGAGATTTTCACAGGCTAAAACAGAATAAGACACATTGTTGTCTGAAGGAAAGGACAGTATTGTATTTCAAGCTATTCCTAGTACAAGTACAACCACTAAGTGGTACAAACAACATTCTCACCTGCATCTGAGAGCAGCAGGCTAGCTGATGAATACAGGGCAGGCCATACATAGTACACACAACTGTTCTCCAGCATCAACATCTCTGTCCCTCAGCATCTGTTTCCTAAGGCAGCTTCTCCTTCTGCATAAGTGTGGTTCAAGCTCTACTTCTGTCTCAGAGTAGTTGTTACAATCTAGAACAATGAAAGATTTCTATTATCCTCTCTTTGCCGTGGATATGGACATTGCAACTCTCAGCTTTAAGTTCTCTGTCTGTGGCAACTTGGAATAAGCTATAATTAATCCACCCACTTTTTATGGGACATTAACATGACATCATCATCACCTTGTAACCTCCTAGTGTTTTTCTGTTGTAATGTACCTATCATGAAAACAATATAACATATGAACTTCTCCAAATATTTGTTGTTGTGTGCTTTTAAGCTCTTTCCAACTGATCATAGCTTTGAGGCAACCACTATCATGGAGGCTATTTCCATACTATACTGTTACAATGCTATTACTCCACTTTCAACATCCTACGGAATCCTGGGGTTTGCAGTTTAGGGAGGAGACTTTAGAATTCTCAGCCAGAGAGCTCTTTGGCCTTAGTGAACTACAGACCGTGTCATGGGCTTCCAGGACATGGACTCAGACTCAAAATCTGAGACAGCAGAACATACTGAGCTGGGCATAGGCTCTGGCACAGAGACTGTAATATCAGAACCTATGGAGCAGACAGTACCACCACCCACCCCAGAGACAGAACAGGGGGCAGTGCCAGCCCTAACAGGGAGCCCTGC
Source organism: Ctenosaura bakeri (assembly GCA_948474755.1). NCBI lineage: Eukaryota > Metazoa > Chordata > Lepidosauria > Squamata > Iguanidae > Ctenosaura > Ctenosaura bakeri. The sequence continues at coordinate 45,196 of CAOLHI010005133.1, forward strand.
TCCTTCTGACATGACGAATGGCTTACCAATACCCACCTTTGCCCAGCGTAGACACCAAAAGGGACTCTTATGCTTCTCGCAGCAAATTTATGCCAAACAGCAATTACTCAGGCACCAGCTGTGCTGAAGTCTGAACCTTTAAGAAGTGAGCCATTCCCCTCCAGATCTTGTTGGTGATTAACTGACCATTTCTCCTGCCATGCTTCTGTCGTTTCTCTTGCTTGTTGTTCTTGCCTCTGACTTGTGTTTATATTGCCTGCCTCTGATTTATAGACCTTGCTGGGACCGTTGTTTGCGTCTTGGTTTGTAAGACTGTTTATTTGCTAAAGTAAACCAACTGATTATTTTGCTGCCTGAACCTCTTGGTGTGTGTTTTATCAGCTACCTTTGGCTGCCAGCCCAGACCAAGTGTGGACTTCAGAATTCCACAGGATGTTGAAAGTGGAATAATAGCACTATAACAATGTAGGGCAGAAATGCCCTGGGTTTTCCTGGACAGATTTGTTCAGATGAGGTTAGCCATTGCTTTCCTCTGAAATGGAGAGAGTGTGACTTGTCAAAGGTCACCCAGTGGGTTTCCACAACAGAGTGTGGATCTGAACCCTGGTCTCTTGAGTTGAATACTCAAACTACTGTACCACAGTGGCTCATAATTCAGTAAAAAAAATATATTATATGGATAAGTCTGTTTGTTGAAAGAATTTGCTCTCAACATCTGCATATACTTTGTATATGTAATGTTTTAGATACAAGATAGGAAGCTCAGGACTCCTACAACAAATTCAAGAGATAGTCTTTCCTAGCAAGGGGAATTGTCTTGTATATCCCATCTACTTGCAGTACCATATGCAATTGGCACAACTGGGTGAGTCAGTTTATGTGGAGAGGAAACTTTCATTAGATATTCAATTCAGCCCGTTTATACTATCTCTTTCTCTCTCATCTTTGATTGTTTCTCTGTGCTGGTTCTCTTGCAGACATTTGTTTATGCAGGTAAGCAGATGCGTACAGAGCAGCATAGGAATCATTAAGAAAAAACTGAAAAGGAACAAGTGGCAAATGGGAGGCCCTGGGGTTTTTAGGCAAAACACAGAAAAGTGGGGAGAGTAAAGAAAGGCCATTTTCACTCTGAACTGTTAGAGTTCTATTATTCCATTTTCATTATCTTATGAAATTCTGAGGTTTGCAGTTTAGGAAGGGGACCCACCCTAAACTGCAAACACCAGGATTCCATAGGATGTTGAACGTGGAACAATAGTGCTATAACAGTTCAGTTTGGAAATGGCCAAAGTATACAAGCAAGGACAATTTCAAGAGGAAAGAAAAGGAGAGTGAAAACAAAATGGGGAAAGCAATACTTTTTTAAAAAAAACTTGGGAAGCTTGATTTGGGATTAGATAGATACTTCCAGGGAGCTGACTTCAATCTGATGTGTTGATAGCAATGCCCATCATTTCCAAACAGCGTGACTTTCAAGATGGGACTGGTGATAGTTGTACTCCAGCACATCTTGAGGACACCAAGCATTTGACATTCTGCAGCGAGTGTCGACATATTATATACTAACATCCATAGTGAAATATACTTAAGCCATTTATTTCAGTCAGTTTAAATCTGCTTGCTCCTGTTAGATTATAGTTTAGAGGCCTTCCTATATCCCATGGTCTATAGGCTGAGGAGTAGTGCTTTTTGACAGCAACCTCTTCCTGTACCATGGTCTTCCCTTTTTTTCTTGAAGTAGTTGAACAATTTTGGCTTGTTCAAGATGGAATGTCCTGCATGGGCACTTGTGGAAATCTGTCATCTGGCCAGTTATCATCTTGCCTAGTTAACAGTACCAAAATTGATAAGTTACTTTTTAATTTATTTTTATTTTTTAGCAAGTGACTGTGAAAAAATTGCCATGTGTCAAGAATTACCGTACTGCTTTTACTCCTAAACCCTTGCTCTAAGGCTTGAAATCTTAGACAAGAAAAGAACCTATATAAATAGATTTTGACATGAGGCAAATTCTGCAGCCAGAATGACATGAATTAAGCAAACATGCATAATTCTCTTAATTAAGAAAAATAAGGGGTTGTGGGCTGTGCATGTACAATTAGTTTTCCTTTGTTCTTGAATTTAGTTACTTTTCAGGAAGAGGTTCTATGGACTAAAGGAACATTTAAAAATCCAGCTGGAGTTAAGCAAAATCCTTGCTCAGCAAAGTCCAAATGCAATTATGTGCCAAAACATACGTTACCACAGGAATCCTAGATCTAGGTTAGAGATTCAGTTCAGGCTTCAGAATGTATTTCTAAAGTGAGAGTTTGTCGACTGTTGCCTGAAAAATTTCGCCATATTAGTCTGAATGCTGCAGTAACTTCCTCAATTTCATTGCAGTCATTTGTTTGGCACATAAAGTGGAAGTTCAGAATTCACCTAAGATGGTCAGCTACTGCCTGAGACAGTCAAAACCCACCTCTTTTAAACTCTGTAAGATTTTAACAAACCCACTCAAAAGGGGTGGTCATGGGGGGGTGAAGCTCAGCCAGCCTGAAGAAACAGACGTGAATGCTAGCTACAGAAACTGTTAGGCTAGAAAGCAATTTGAGGGAAAAGCTTTTGTGGGTATGCCAGCAGCCAATTCAGCACCTAATTGCTTTTATTATTTTTTCCATAGTTGATAGCCATTTTCACACTTTTACAAGAAAAAGCTTTCTCAATCTGTGTGCCCCCTTTTTTTCAGTCTAAACTAAGGGAACCCCATAATTAGTAATAATAGTGCTAAAGATCTATTCTGGGACAGAGGGCTTTTTGTACAAGCAACTTTGCACAGGCGTGCATATATTTGGTACATGGTTCCACTGCTCTAAATTATAGCCATGTTCTCAGACCTGGCACATGATTCAGGATGCTGGGATGCATGTAAACAGAGGGTTGCCTTGACTGGGGCACTGCAGGTCAGCCAGAACTGTTAACACTGCTTTCAAATGTTGTCTGGTGAGCATTCATACTTAATTGTCTTTAAAAGCACTTCAGAGCCACACAAAGGGGGCTTGTTTGCCTGTTCTTTGAAAAATCTAAGGTGCTTTTTAAGCAAAACTTTATAGAAGGGAATATTTAGAAGTAAACTGGGTACTCTAGAGGTCCAGTTATTGTCATTGGTTGCTCATTGCATCTGAGACAGAACAGCTTGTGAACATGGCAACAAGGTAGCAATAGCTGTGTATGGAGCATCTGAGAAGCTTTTATCAGAGCCTGGAACAGTTTCGTTTTTGCCACCAAAGGTCCCAGAGTTTCCTCACTGACCCTGCTGGTGATGGGTTCTGAGAGGTATTGTCCAAAAAAGGGACACTAGCTCTGGCCTTTCATTGCTAGTTCCCAACCTATGGCAACAAACTTCTGCTCAGCCAACTCCATATGCAGAATGCAGATGTTGGCATTCTGTCAGAAGTATTCAAAAAGAAATTTGCAGTTAAAAAAAAAATAGAAGTCTTCTGCATGTGGTGGCAAGAACACACAATTGGTTAGTGGTGGGCTGGAAGATCAGAGGCAAATGGTTTACACATGGCCTCCGCAAACCAAATGGCTGTGTCAAGTCAGCTTTCCTTTTTCTCTCACAGAATCCCTGCTAGCAAGTAGTATTCGAGCAAGATTGTCTAGAAACAGCCTCTTATTGGCTTTGGCTGGCGTTTTGTCACAACGGCTTCTCAGCTAGCATTTGAAGTACCACCTTATATCAGCCCAAGGTCATGCCAAACACCCTGAATTCTTATGAGACAGGTGATAGCCTATTCTCTGTTTTACTTTTGTTTCTCACCTGCCCTGGGCTTCCAATGTATTGCTCCTTCTCCCACCTTCTACCCCTGGCTCTTCAGATTATAAAGCACCCTCTTTAGTCTGATCCTAGATTGGTCCTGATTAGTCCTTGATCCTGATTAATGCATTTGTTGGGGAATTGTTTTGGCTTTATTAGCCTATATCTGATTACTAGAACCAATTAGAGTAGAGTCATTGACTCAATTGATGAATGATAAATCCACATGTATGCAAATCCCATTGATTCTATAGATCTGATCTAGTTAGGACTGGCAATAAGGCCACTGATTTCCCATATGACTCCACCTCAACCCTTTCTGCTGCCTGGACCTTAGCTAGAATTTACTAATGGGGGACCTAATACTTTTGTGATTTGCTTTTGATAGAGCACATATGGACATGAGAGCTGTGCTGAATGCAATCAAAGGTCTACCTAGTCCAGTATTTTATTCACACAGTGACCAATCAGATGCCTGTGGAAGCTCACAAGCTGTTATGTGACAGTCCCTTATTCTCCATCAGATTGGTATGGTAGTTCCAATCCAGTAAGGAGTCCTGTCAATGTCACTTTGCCCTAACTTCACCCTTTCTTCACAACCTTTGTGTAACAGGGCTAGAGTTTTAATTGTTCCTCATAACCAAACTATTTATTATTCCCAATTACTTTAGACAATTCAAGCTGACTCAGTAACAGTGGAAATAAAGTACCTTGTTTGAGTTCAGTTACAGTACAGTGTTGATACATTAACAGTTTAAACTTCTGACAGTCTACACCAATAACGCCCAGCCTTAGACACCAGTTCTCTGTGTCTTTTCCTCAGTCGTTTAAAAACAGACTAACCACACTTCCCGGCCAAGATCTTACTGAAGGCTCAAGACACACAGAAATTTTGCCTTATATAGAATTTCTCTCATCCATAAGCCCCTCCCATGCAGACCATTGTGCTGGTTTCATTCTTGAAGTGCTATTCTTGTTGCCTAGCAACCTATCATCAAGTTGTGCTCACATTCCAAATAGCTAACCTCCAAAGCAAGTTCATCACACTGTATTTGAGTGCAATTCATGTATTTGGCCAGTTTTGTTTTAATTCATTTTTCTCTGGAATTGCTGCATTTTAATACTCCATTGTAAATTACCTTAAGCACCCACTAATTAGAAGGTTGATTCAGAAATGTATTCAAAATACATCCATCAATCCATCAATCATTTCTCCATTTATTTCCATGGGGGTTGAGTTCTCTTAAGTGATGGAGAAGTCCTGGGGCTTCTGTATACACCACATGCACCTAGAAGTTCCTGCAACCATAAAGTTAAGGGAAATTGTATGTAAGCAAATAAATAGGGGCCATGAGCTCAACAGTGGAGCACATGCTCTGCAAAAGGTCCCTAGTTCAATCTGTACCACCTCCTAGTTGAGCTAGGAAACCATGGAGGATTGTGCTAGACAGTAATGATAGTGCTGAGCAAGTTAGACCAATGATCTGACTCAATAGAAGTCAGCCTGCTCTTTTACCTGTTCACTTACAGATAAATTACATGAACTGACTTATGAAAGAAGGGATAGGAGTAGGGTTGCTGGGTGAAAAGCAAGACAGGGATGTGGAAAAGAAGGAATTTCAGCAGGTGAAGCTTGCATGACAAACCACACCTGCTGAAATTCCCTCTTGGTACACCATTAAAGGTCCAGGAGTCCTGTCCTCTTGTTTCACCTGGTAACCCTAGACAGGAAAAAGAAGGAAGCAAATAAAAACAATACCTGGCCTGTTCTTCCTCCAGCTGGATTATGTTCCCCCATAGCAGGGCTATCTTCAGTTGCCCTTTGGTAGGCAGCCAAAGAAACCACTAGACTCCTGTTGGACTGGACTGATTTCTTCTCATGACAAAACAATCCAGAAATCATCTTGTGAAATGGTAGCAATTGCGTTGCAGGGGTAAGATAAGCAAAGATCACAACAGACATTTTCTCATATTCTAGCTCATTTTTTGTTTCATTTTAATGTATTTATTGCATCTTATTAATATTTTAAGCTGATTTGAGGACATCAGTTGAAAAACAAGTTACAGATCCCTGAACAAACAAACATGTAATGGTTGTTCTTTAAGTAACTTTCTCTGCAGTTGCACCTATGGGGCCTTCAGATGTGCTTGTCCCAGGCATCTGACCAGACTGTCATGGCTGAAGAGAAATTGTGAGATAAACGTACACTATATGAGAGACCACCATGGATAGACTTGATCAATGAAGCCACTGCCCTGAGTTTGCAAGACCCAAGCAGGCCTTTTGATAACTGTGTGACTTGGAGGTCATCCACAGGTTTGCTATAAGTCAAAGCTGACTTGGCAGCAATTAACAACAACAACAACAATATAAGAGAGACAGAAAGCTGCATCTCTTCTGATTTTTGATCCTTTAGCAGACTGTACTTACCTTCTCAAAATTTATACCTCCTCCATGAGGTTAATAAGCTTCAAAAAGAAGAGTTTCTATTAGGTGCATGAAGTTGGGCCCTCCAGTCATCCTGTCTTTTATAAGGCTTTTAGAAAATCCCCAGGAAACAGGGGGAATCTATGCTTTCACAAATACTGGAACATGTAAAAGGTAAAGCTTGAGGATTATATGAAAAAAGAAAACACCTCCTCTATCCTTCCTTCAAGCTATCCCCTATGCACACTTACATGGGAGTGAATCCCATAGGACATATTTCTGAGTATATGATTGCTCTGGCAGTTACTGGGCAGAATGTAACATTTCTCTCTTGAGAACTACTGTGCAAACACAGATCAAGCCTTATTGAATCTGCAGCATTTATACTTTGGGTGGTCCAATCCACATGTATGTAACTTAAAAATCAGATTTTCAGCTGTAAGTAGTGTTGTCAGTTCAGGATCGTCCCAGACCCTGAGGGTTCTGGGCCAAACCCTGAGACCTAGAGACAATCCCTGGTGATATCATTGCTATGCATTAAATATAAACCACAGTTGCGTGTAGCTTGTCATTCAAATGTACGTAGAGAGAATATAGCTTCCTGTTTGGAAACTGAGACAGAAGTCTTAGCTAAATGGTTGTTCCCAGTGCAAGAAGAAATGAGGGGATTATTCCTTCTCACTTAGGGAGACCAGATAAGGAACATTTAATATAATTTACTTGGTTTACCTTATGGTTACCATAAGTCAGAAACAACTTGAAGCCACACAGCAACCACTTGCTCCTAGCCAAAAGATGAATGCAGAGCAGAGGATAAGTATGGTGCTACAACAACTGGAAAGGAAGGAGGAAGCTAAAGGCCGAGACCCTCTGGAATGTCTTCCAGTTTCAGCAGCAAATCAATTAACCTTGTCAGCTGGAGCTGAGGTGGAGATTTGTACATAACCCTTTCCTCTTGCTTGGAGTGAAGCTCACCAACACTGGGGAATTTGCACCCTTGTCTCCTTCCTAGAAATGACCCAGAAAAACTGGAGACTCAGGGTCTGATCTATGATCTGGCAACTGTAGCTATGAAGTCTAGTTGTGGCAGATTTCTAGTCCTTCTGGTGGCAATGCAAGCAAATGTGGCAAATTCTTCTGGAGATGGCTGTGTCTGTTTTTTGATGTGCTGATTGGCATACTATCAAAAGCAGTCCCATGCGAAGCTGAAATAAAGCATACCCATATTGTTCTAATATTCAGTCCGAAATGTGAAGTTTTGTTCCAGACTCAGCTGACTGAGTGCACAAATGGATTTATATGTAAGTGAAGGCTACTTAGAGAAACCAAAGCAAACAATATAGTGCTTCCAGCTCACATTCAAGACTTTGGCTCATTTTTAAAAAAATGAACTCTCCCCACCCCACATATTTACCCATGTGATAACCTCGGTGCACATAGTACTCTCTCTTATTCTCTTCCTCTTAGCTTGCAGATTAGATGCTTTTAAAACAAGGATCTGACTTGTACTAAATGGAGGTAATAGCATCCCGTGTACTTCTGGCACTGCATAAAGGAAAAGGCTGTATGATAAACAATCACCCAGGACCCTTTGGGGTAAGAATGCAAGTGCATTCTCCTATCAGGTCAGCTGTTTTTCAGTCTCCCATCAGGTCAGCTATCTCTGACCTTTGCTTTAGCAAACAAACCACTTGGGGAGGAAATGCTGGTTGGGACAACACATCAGATGGTATCGGTCAGGCATGGCAGGGAGTTGGGCGTGTGTGTTTTGTGGTAGTGGTGGTAGGGATAGAAATCTATATTTACAACAACAAATAAAATTGGATACATTTTCCTCTGGCATTATCTCACCGGGGCAGACGCCTTACGATTAAGACTGACAGTTGAGTACCAGGGTAAACAAGCCCCTTATCTCTATGGTGCCTGTCTCTGCTGATTTCAGCAATTGTACACTCACCCCAAGTTAAGCGAGATACATCTGTGCAAGCTGCAACCGTGACCTCTTTTACTTAACCATGTTATACTATCAAAGATCTATGTTAAATGAAACTTGGGCTCTTGCCAACATAAGGCACTGAAAGCAAAGACTATACAGGGAAACCTTGCACTGGGCCTCAAGGGGGTCTCCTTTAAAGCATTTCTATGTCATGCAAAGGCAATTAGCTTCTTCATGGTTAAACATAAAGATTGAGAGGGTGGACACATATGTATACACACACACACACACACACACCTCCCTACTTTACATTTTTGTTTTCCAAAATTTAAAACCTGAATGCTGTAAATCTGACTAGGAAGAAAAAAACCCTAAACACCAATTTCCAGATAAAGAAATGTATGTCATTTTCCATGTACATAGTATTTATTAGTAATATCTCTATACCACATTTTATGTGTCTGTGGGGGTAGAGTGGGAGAAGCTAACAAAGTAGTTTGTAATACATTTAAAAGAAAACAATGAAATCATGGGAACAAAAATTAATAAAATCACTGTACTATACCACATTAAATAAAGCATAAATTAAAGAGATGTGTCTTTGCATTTTTTTTTTAAGAGAAAGTATTAGGGTCAATTATAATCCTGGAAGGAGTTCAGGCCTTTGTTTGGGAAAGACCACAGGAGAAAGCCATTTTCTGTGTGCATAACTATTTGGCCATTTTGAGGAACAGTATCTTCAAAATAGCTTCTCTAGATCTTAATGACAAGACAGGTTCACGGGGCGGCAAGCAGTCCTTTAGGTAGCCAGGCTCTAAGATGTTTGCTTCCATGAGCTCTTACCCTTGGCTATGCTGGCTGAGGCTGCTAGGAGTTGATGTCTAGCAAGAACTCGAGACCCATAGGTTGCCCAGCCTTCCTTGAAAGTTTTGAATATGAATATAAATCTGGAAGATAAGAAAACTAAGAAACACCACTTCTAATACAGATCCCTGAGGATCCCCACTGCTCACATCCCTCACATGGGACACCATTTATTCCTATCTGCTTCCTGTTACTTAAGAAGTTTTAACCAGTGTTAACCCCTTAATAGCATGACTACTAAGTTGGCTGAGAAGTCTTTGGTGTGGGACTTCTGAAATTCCAAATAGAAAATGTCTACAGGATCATTCCTGACCTCATATTTACTGATGCTTTCAAAGAACTCTAAAAGACAACCAGGACTTACTTTTTGCAAAGCCTCACTGATTTTCTTTCCAACAGGAGTTACATTTCTATATGATTTAATAACACTTTTCACCAATTTATCTGGAACATATGTTCCTGTAAGTGGCCTAAAGTATTCTGGATCCCTTTTAAAAATTGGTGTTACATTTGACACTCTCCAGCCTTCTAGTACAGAGGTCAGCCTTAGGGAAATATTACATATTTTTGTTAGGAGACCAGAAATTTCACCTCTGAATTCCTTAAGAACTCTTGGGGTAGATACCATCTAGATCAGGTGATCTCTTTATAGTTTGTCAATGAAGTCTTCAACTTCCTCTCTTGTTGTTACACCACTATTACAGAATGCTTTGCAAAGGATGACACAGGACAGAGACTTTTTGGTGGCTGCCCCAGTGTTGTGGAACTCCCTCCTATGGAATGTTGGATTGACTGGCTCTCTGATCTTCTTTTTTTGACAGGCAAAATCAAATTTTTGGCTGTTAACTGGGTGCTGTGCAAGAGGGGTCTTGTACCGTAGCCCCTCCACATTCTGGGGCACAGAACCCTTCAAAAGTGGAAAAAAACCACAAATAACTCCCTCCACTGTTATTTCCTTTCCATTCCCCTCCAGAGCTTCCTCCCTCCCATTCCTTTGTCTCTGGCCCTAAAAGGCTTACCGATACTTTCCCCTCAGATAGAGAAGAATCCTGTAGTTCTAATTACTTTTAATTACTTCCAGTGGTCATCTTGACAAAGGAGCACCTAACCAATCAGCAGCCAATATTCACCAGAATGTGCAACTATATGGCAGAGGGGCCTGTTACCCTGTTTACTGGGGGTCCCGGGAGGGATACCTAAATAACCTTACAATTACAAAAGATGGGGGAAATTAGTCAAGAGCACTGGCTGGCACTACGAGAGGCAGGGTAATGCAGCAGGATCTTGTAACCCAATGTTTACGGGGTCAGGCCAAGTCAAGAAGCAAACCGTGTTGGAAGTAATAAATGATCTTTGTTAAATACAGGCACACTATGTAAGCAACACACGCACACAGATAACTAAGGAAAATAAAGGTTTGAGTATGATAGCGGGATTTTCAGAGGGATAGTTGATTTGGGTGATATGAAACCTGTTCCTAAAGCCCGGAAAGAAGATAGAGAGCAATGCTGGGGTTCGATGTGGCTCAGCACGTGGAACTGAGGGGAAGCTCGCCAAGCAAAGTGGCAGCAAGGCGGTCTGGAACTTGGGAGCAATCTCAGGATGGTCTCGGAATCAGGGGTTATTATAGGGAGAAATGTGACTGCAGGCTATCCCATACTTGGGGAAAACAATGCATTTTAGGAGCGGGACAAAGCTTTGGAAAAGTCAGAATTTAGCATGATTGACTTAAGTTCGAATTGACAAAGAGTTAGCCAGTATGCAAATGCAGAGTGCTTGGCAGTTGAATATTCAGCTTGCCAGGTTGCCTGCTCGGGGCAAGGAGTCCTTTGTAAACAGCGTGCATACATAATGAGGGTGTTTGCAGAGAGGTCTCCTAAAGCGGTGATTTGGCTATTTCTGGCCTGCCTGTATTGTTTTGGGATATTGCAGCATTTGATGGCCGAGCCTAGTTCTGTGCTTGTCCAGGGGCCTCACAAACACGTGGAGAGGGGTGGTGGAAGAGACCCAGATTATTGATATCAAAATGATATCTAGGGGTATCTTCAAGTAGGCCTAAACTGCAGTAACAGCCAAGCCTTCAGCAGTGGGAGAGGGCTTTGCTCACCCAAAAGGAAAAACATCCATTTTAAACACAAGTCTTGCAAGCCTGGGGTGAGGAATGCAAGGAATGGAAGAAGGAAAATGTTGGGGGAGGCAAGCATGTGCCTCCAAATAATCAAATTTGTGAAGATCAAACCTGCAAATGTAGAGGGAGGACTGTACTTTTGTCCATATTATTTTTGTTGTTGTTCTTATTAGTATTTATTTGTATCTCACCTTTCTCCCAAACTAGGGCTCAAGGCAGTTTACAATTTAAAAACACAATCTGGCTAAAAATATACAAAAAGTGAACATTAAAATAGGATTAAACTTTTGATGATGTTGAGATTAAAGATAAAATACCATTGAAAAAGCCTGCTGGAATAAAAAGGTCTTTGTTTGGCAATGGAAGGATAGCAGAAAGGGGGCCATTCTGGTCTCCCTAGGAAGAGAGTTTCAGAGTCTGGGGAAGCCTCTGAGAAGGCCCTCTCTCACTTTGTCATCAGCTGTGCTTGTGACAGTGGTGGGACTAAGGCCATTTCTGCCTTTTAGGCCCCTCCCTAAACTGCAAACCCCAGGGCCCTTTTCGCACTGAGGCTTCTAGTGCAAGCGGGGGAGGCCGGCAAGCGCAAGAAGGCTCCTCCGGGAGGCTGCCGCTTCCCCCTCCTTCCTTCCGCAGGTGAAGGAACGAGCGGGGAAGCGGCACCGAAGGAGGCTTGCCGCGCAAGCCACCCTCCCCCCGTGCGAAGCGGGAGACCTCGCGCCGGATTCCCCCCTGCGCGCGCGAAGTGGGCGGTGTCGCGCCCCCCCTGTGCGCGTGCGCGCGCAAAGCGGGCGTCACGTCCGTCGCGCTAGCTCCCCACCCCGCTCCTTCCTTCCGCAGAGGCGGAGGGAAGGAAGCGCGACCCGGCCGGCTCCCGGAGGCTCCGCACGAAAGGTAAGTGCGGGTGGGTGCCAGGAGCGTTGCGCGAGCACGGGGTGATTTTCGCTTGGATGCGAAAATCAAAAACCCGCGCTCGCGCCGCTTCAGCCCCATGAGCCCGGCGGAAGTGGGAGTGTGTCATGCGGAGCGACGCTCCCACTCCCGTGAGGCTCACGGGGCTGTCGCGCGAGCAAAGGCCCGTGCGAAAAGGGCCCAGGATTCCATAGGATGTTTAAAGTGGAATAATGGCACTGTAACTGTCTAATGTGGAAATGGCCTAAGAGAAGAGACTTTTCTGATGATCTTAGGGCTCAGACTGGCTCATATAGTAACTATATTGCCCTATACGAGCCACATTGTTATGTTTTAAAGGTTTTAAAATTGTTTTAAATCTGTGGGATTTTTTTAATTTATTTTTTAATATTATGATTTATTTTTAGCTAAAGATATAGGAGAAATGCCCACCACAGATTTAGTGTTTCCAGGAAGGGACAGTAAGGAACTGAAGCCATTTTGAAATTCATGTAACTTAAACCCTGCTTTTTTCTCAAAATGGACCCCTCAGTGGCATGCAACAGAGATGAAAACAAAATACTGCAGGAAAGATCGAAGGATAGAATTCACTTAGCATTTCTGCTGTCTCTTTGTCCTCCCACAGAACTCTTACTTAAAAACACCTCTTAACCGTTGGTTTTGATGCAGTTAGAAGTATGCTCCTCAAAATCCCTTTTTGTATCCTTGATTTTTGCTTGCATTTCTTCTGTGCAAGTTTGTGTTCTTATAGATTAATCACGTTTGAGTAACATTTCCAGTTTCTGAAGCAGGCCTTTATTATTTCTACGTAATTGCTTCATTCACACTGCTCATTAGCCATGTTGGTTACCTCTTGGACTTTGTACTTCAGTTGCTGATGACTGGTGTGTATTCTAGCTGAGCCTCTGTGCAGTTCTGAGTAGGCATCAAGCATCAAGAAACCTGTTTTACCACCATTGTTGTTGTTGTTGAAGATTTTTTCCATCTCTATTGTGCAATCCATTGACTATCACTGGCTATCCAAAAATCTTCGTTAGTTGTTGGATGAAATTTGAGAGAGTGGTAGTTGCTTGAGAAAAGATTATGCCTGAAACAGTGCAGGTAAATAAGTTTGAGGCTTGTTGCTTTTTTGTGATGCATTCTTTTAAAGAAGGGGTAGAAAACTGTGGACTTTGAGATTTTTTAGACCTCATCTTCCATGACCCTGCCACCTTTGACTATGCTGGCTAGGACTGATGGATAGTGAAGTCCAACAACAGCAATGTTTGGAGGGCCATACATCCCCCCCCACTTTAAATTATGATGGGTTTATTTTTTAAACATAAGTTCTCAACGTTGGATGAAATTTTCAGGAACAGTCAAATGACAACAACAATAACTTACAGCTCTTCATTCTGTGATACAATGTTGAATGCTTCTGCAAGTGTGCAAAATATACACTTTTGACCATTGCATGGTGAAAGCCTCCATTTGCTGTTTCCATATGAGTTGCCTTTAAAAAAAAATTTTTTTTTGTCCAAGCAGAACACCAAATTTGCACCTTCAGCTAAGTAGGAAAGTATATGAACTTGGTAATTGACAGCTGTCAGCCTTAAGATAAATACAAATAAAAAATTAGCAGGAATATAAGTACTGCTATTCAGCTTCAGGTAACACCCCAAAACTTCTAGTTTTTTTCACATCCTCCAAAAGAAAATAGTTCAGACCTCAAGGAACTTCCACTTGAGGTCCACTGAAACCTGGCAGCAGGCCTCATTGGAACAGTTCACAAGCAAGGTCTGAAAATACATCTTCATTGCTCAGTTTATACTTGTTTTCAATGAAGATCAAGATCTTTCATGGAGCTTACATATAGGACTTCCATACCTTCCAACATTTCACAGATGAAAACCAGGACCTTGGCCAAGCAACAACAGAATATGGTCAAGATGACAAAAGCTATTAATGAGGGAGAACACACAAGCTCAGAGAGGCTGAAGCAGTTTGCTTTTGCTTGAATCCACAGGCAAGGGCAAGATTTGTTTCCCCACACTGAGTTAATTGAGTGCAAACTATATTTGCATTTTGAACTCAGTTTGCAACAACTAAAGTACATTACCAAGGTGGGAAGGGAGGGAAAGAGAGAAACTGAGCCATTTTAAAAACAGTTGAAGAAGTGGGACAATAGGATTGTCCCTATGAAATCAGGACAGTTGAAGGGTTCGATATGTCAATGAGCAGTAAAAATATGGTTCTATTTCTTTTCTAACAACAGCAACCAGAACAAATGGCAAATAGTGTCAAGGCTATATATTTGGTTATAAAACAACTAGCTTAGATACCCCAAAGGTGCCAGATTCTGCTTGATCTTGAAAGACGAGCAAGGCCAGGCCTGATTAGCATCTTGGTAAAGAGACAAGAGGGGAATACCAAGTGCTGTAGGCTATGTTTCAGAAGCAGGCAAAGGCACACCTCCTTTGCGTAAATCTTGCCAAGAAAACCCTATAATAGGGTTGCTATAAGTCAGGGTCAACTAAACAAAACATAATAATTTTCCAAAGGGGTAGCTGGGCCGAATCTGTTGCAGGCTGCAGAATAAGCTTTCACCGACTTGAGTCCATGACATCAGTTCCATGAAACATTATCCTAAACTGGCAGGTATATGTGTGTACATACACACACACACACACACTTGGAGGTAGCTAGTGATTAAAAGCTAGTTACTTGTATAACTACACAGAATTATAATTGTAACTTAACGGAAGATAACCAATTTTAACTTGAACCTTCAGGTACTTTTATAGGTACAGGTGGGTGACATCACTATTTGGTGGAGGAGAAGATGCTGGCCCATGGTCTGTGCTGAGGTTAGGATGAGTAAAATGAGAGAAGAATGGTTTTTTTGGACCATAGGTATGTGGCTCATATTTTAAAGGAGCTCCAGGAATCATCAAATCTTCCAGATGCTGGACTGTAACTTCCGGTGTCTCTCACCTCAAGCTATACTGGCTAGGGCTTCTGGGAGTTACAAGTCAGTAATGTGGTTTAGTGCTTTGAGTGTTGGACTATGACTCTAGAGGCCAGGGCTTGATTCTGGGCTCAGCCGTGGAAACCCACTCTGAGCCCCCAGAAAACCCTGTGATTGGTTTGCGTTAGGGTCTTGTCACTTTTATTGCACATGTTCACATGCCCACCATTGCCACAGACAGAAACTCTTGAATATTGCTGAAATCTAGCAAGCACTTCAAGTATGTTATGTGTCTAGTTCTATACTCAGCTTCTGTCCTTAACCCTGATGTCTTTCTTATGATGCCTCTAAATAGCTGAAAGCACAAGAGTCAACATGGTGTAGTGGCTTGAGCACTGGACCATGATTCAGGGGAACAGGATTCAAATCCCCACTTAGCCATGGAAGCCCAGTGGGTGACCTGGGGCAAATCACACTCTCTCAGCATCAGGGCAAACCTCCTCCAAACAAATCTTATTTATTATTATTTATTTAAATTATTTCTGTATTACTTCTCAGCCCACAAGGGCTCCCGAGGCGATGAACAAATAAAAACCAGTTAAAACAATACAGAGATACAAGCAAACCCAAACTCTTGCCAAGAAAATCCTATGATAGGTTTGCCTTAGGGTCACTATAAGTCAGAAATGACCTCAAGGCAGACACCAACAACATTTGATTCCAACATTTTAAAGTAAAAGAAAATGGACAGCATTTGAATTGCTTTTGAGAAATGGGAAAACTGAGAAACGTTTTTACAAATATATAACTATAATGGTAACTACCTTAGAGACCTTTCAAACTATAACTAGATATTCTTAAAAAGTAGCTTGTTGGCTGGGAGGAAGTTATGAGGAAGCTGTAAGCAGTGAAGTCAGAAGAAAGTGAAATTAAAATAGTATAAAGTTTAAATTCAGTCAGATGAATTTAAACTTTACTTCCAGAAAACAAGTAAGGGGGTTTTGCCCAGACAGAAGCTGTACCAAGTAATGTTTGGAATCACTTGAGTTTTGCTCCTTGATGTGTTATTGAGCAAGAAGATCCATTATTAGTAGCAGTTGGTCCTACAGTGGCAAATGTGTGAAGTGATACTTCTATTGATGTTGTATGTAGATAGAACAATTTACCAATGTCTCTTCAGAAGTAAGCTCCAATGAATTTAATGGGACCGACTCCAGGTAAACACGCATAAGATTTCAGCCAAAGTCACAGCATTTTTCATCATAGGTCATCAAAACATTAAAACAGGAAAACTTATTAAATACTCTGGCTAATATTATTGTAAAGTTTACAGATTTTTAAAAAGTTTTGCACACTTTCTGCGTGGAGAGATGCAAGGAAAGATCTTTGAGGGATGAAATACCATCATTCGATACAGCAGATCCTTGTAAGACACACAATATTATTTTCTTTGTTAAAATATTTATAGCCCAATCTATATTGAAAAATCTCAAGGCAGCTTACAAAAAAATCAATTTTACTAGTTTCAAGCAATTTAAATATCCACCTGCTGTGCCTACAGAAGTAATTTTACCTTGCCTACAGACTGCAGTTCTGTCCTCAGAAAGAAGCTACATTGTCCACGCTGAAACCCTGGGCCATAATATTGTGTCTGTACACTTTTTCCAGATTTAATGCTAAAGCAAAATATAAGAAATACTTGAACAACATTGGTGCTACAATGGATTATGCATACCAACCTCAGTTCATTTGTTTTCACTGTTTGCTTGAATGGAGACAACTTATTCCAAAGGTACCTATAACTATATGTAGTTTTTCTTTCCTTCTTTTTTAAAAGTCCCTTAAGATTATATAGTGTTGCTTGCTATAGATGGATGCCAAAAATAAGACAAAAAGTCAAGAGCATGAGGTTATCAGAGACAGCACTTTGTTCTGAATTGTTCACACTTCTAGTGTGTTGTGTGCTGAATCTTTCTCCTTGCTATTTTCTTTTTTTTTAGTAGATGACAATATAATTTGAATGCAATTGGCCGTTTTCTTCTGTCATTTGAGCAACCTGCAAGACTGCTTGGGTCTTGTTGATGTTGCAAGGTGGTCTTGGACCCTCCAGAGTTATTCCAGTACTATAGGCCTACAACCACTTCGCTACACACACCCACACATGGCCATATAAGATTTCATGTG
Source organism: Ctenosaura bakeri (assembly GCA_948474755.1). Taxonomy (NCBI): domain Eukaryota; kingdom Metazoa; phylum Chordata; class Lepidosauria; order Squamata; family Iguanidae; genus Ctenosaura; species Ctenosaura bakeri. Next base: position 62,391 of record CAOLHI010005133.1, read on the forward strand.
AAATCTACTGTACAGACTAACTGGAATAAAGAGCATGTATTGATTTTTAACTTTGTAGACAACCAATATGAATTTGCTTTCTAGGTGGTTTAATCCAACACCACTAGAAAGTCACAAGTTGGGGAAGGCTGTCCATCCTTAAAGGCTGTTACCGTTTCACGTGGTGCAAACATATGCAGGGATGTACTCAGAAGGTATATATGTTGAGGCATCACAACTGAGAAGAGTTTCCCAGTACAATTAGGTGACAAATACAGGCAGAGAAAGATTTTACATTCAGATTTCAACTTGTTAACATTTTCCGTGTGAACATTTTTATATGCAGAGGCCCTAAAATGGAAGCCAGTCTGGCATATTGAATATAATCATTCTATAATTTACCCAAGAGTATAACATTTTTTAAAAGCAAAGAAATATTTTGGCACCTAACACATTTGATAAAAGGAAGCATAATAATAATAATAATAATAATAATAATAATAATAATAATAATAATAATAATAAAGATTTTAAGGAAAATGTGTATGATTGTGTGTGTGTAGTGGGGGGAAGAAATTCTCTGAGATAAACATTCCATTTCTGGGTTTCTAACTGAGCTGATAAACACAGACGTCCAAAAAAGCCAGCTGTTCTCTTTCATCTGTTTGAAGTGCAGCTGGAATAATGCCCACAGAGCCTCCACCAAAATACTTTCTTTGAAAGCAGCTTGCTAATTGTCTTTCAAGGGATTAATCCCACAAATATCAGTATGTGAAAGGGAGATGGTGCCACCTAATGGTCACAAGCCACATCATCTTTCACCATATAGCTGTATGACAATGTCAGCTTCATGATTACCGTGTGTGTGTGTGTGTGTGTGTGTGTGTGTGTGTGTGCTTGCCAATTTATATCTGTCCTATGAATTTCATGGGGTCTTCTTAGGCAAGGAATACTCATAGGTAGTTTGCCATTTTCTTCTTCTGAAGTACAGCCTACAGCACCTGGTATTCCTTCGCATTCTCCCTTCCAAGTGCTGATCCTGCATAATTTCCAAGATCAAATTGGATCTGATGCCTTTAGGATATTTAGGCTCTGCCATGATTATTATACTGACAATCTGTTTTCCTCTGACCTGCTAATGTACAGTGCCTTGCAAAAGTATTCATCTCCTTTTGACATTTCCACATTTTGTTGTGTTACAACCTGGTCTTGAAATGGATTTAATGAGTACACTTACCACTTGAGTCAATGTGAGATACTCAACACCATGAAAGTGCAAAGTATTTTGTTAACACAACAAAATGTGGAAAAGCCAAAGGAGTATTTGCAAAAACACCCCACTGTGTATGTCAACCAGCAGTTGCAATTGTGGGGCATGGGTGTGTTGCTCTGAATGTAGCCCTCCACCAACTGCCTGGTTTCCCTTCTGTGACATTGGAATGTTAACAAAAGAAGTCTCAGCAGTGTGATGCGGCAGCCAAGAAAGTCAATGCAATTCTTGGCTGCATCAATAGGAGCATGGTGTCTAGACCGAGGGAGGTACTGGTACCACTCTACTCTGCTTTGGTTAGACCCCATCTTGAATACTGTGTCCAGTTCTGGGCACCCCAATTCAAGAAGGATATTGACAAGCTGGAGCAAGTCCAGAGGAGGGCAACCAAAATGGTGAGAGGCCTGGAAACCATGCCCTATGGGGATAGACTTAGAGAGCTGGGTATGTTTAGTCTGCAGAAGAGAAGGTTAAGAGGGGACATGATAGCCATGTTTAAATATTTGAAGGGATGCCACGTAGAGGAAGGAGAGGGCTTGTTTTCTGCTGCTCCAGAGACCAGGACAAGGAGCAATGGATTCAAGCTGCAGGAAAGGAGATTCCACCTGAACCTCAGGAAGAACTTCCTGACAGTCAGGGCTGTCCGGCAGTGGAATCTGCTGCCTCGGAGTGTAGTGGAGTCTCCTTCCTTGGAGGTTTTTAAGCGGAGGCTTGATGGTCATCTGTCGGGAGTGCTTTGAGGGTGTTCCTGCATGGCAGGGGGTTGGACTGGATGGCCCCTGTGGTCTCTTCCAACTCTACATTACTATGATTCTATGATTCTATGCTTTATCAACAATGAGCCCAGAAATCAAATTTGCTTCTTTTAGCATTGTGTGCAGAATATTTTGAGCATGTTGAGTTGCCACCATATTTACTTTTAACATTAGAAATCATAGGATTGGCACAGAAAATGGCATATTTGGATCTTGTCGCTTGTAAGTGGCACATTTTGTTTTTGGCACCTTCAAAAGTTCTCTTCTAGAAATTTAAACTGTCTTTTCCAACCTGTCACTTTCCAAATCGGTACAAATCTCACAATCCAATTGCAGACTGTGGCCTTAGGGGTCTGTAATCCAATATATCTAGAAGGTGACAGGTTGGGGTAGGGGAAGGTCTTAAAGCTTGGCATCAAACTACTTATAGAATTAAATTTTGCCTTTGATCTGATATCTCTTTTCTCTTATTCTTACCACCACCTCCCAGAAATCTGTGCACCCTGAGGATGTGGGCAGGGTGGTCCTTGGAGAGGAGCAAACCATCACATGGGCTCTTGATTTCTGCCCTTCTTTGCATATCAGAGGCTGGAGGGGGATTGGACAATGGGATTAATTAATACCTTTTTACAGTAAGGCTCTTGTTAAGTCCTCTGTGGAAAAAAAACCTTGATCTTACTGCACAGGATAGCTATTGGCTGTTCTACTTATGTGCAAAGAAATGGCAAAACCACCTATGAGTATTCCTTGCCTAAGAAAATCCTACAAAATTCATAGGGTCTCTTTAAGTCGACAATCTACTTAAAGGCATACACACAGACACATACACGCTGGAGTGTGTGGTGGCCTCTCAGCTCTGGGGTGAGAGGATGAGACAAATTATCTATACCATTTCCTTGCTTTAGGCCTGGTTATGGGATGTAGACAGCTTTGGTTCCCTTGGTGGATCACCTAGGCTGGGAACTGGACAAGGGAATTGTGTTTCTGCCAGTTCTACTGGATCCCTCAGCACCTTTCAGTGCCATCAACCATAGTATCCTTCTGGACTACCTCACTGGGATAGGTCTTCAAGGCACAATTTTACGGCAGCTTTGATCCTTCTTGGAGGGGTGCTGAAAGGTGATGCTAGGGGGACTCCTGCTTCACTGCCCTTTTGTGTGCCTCATGGTTCTTTGTTGTCCCCCATACTTTTCAAAATAACACATGAAACTGCTGGGAGAGATTGCCTGTAATTTTGAGGTCATACGTCACCAGAATGCTGATACACCCAACTCTTTTACTCCTTTCCACCTAACTCCAGGCATAGTGTTTCTGGACTAAACTGGTACCTTGCACCTGTAATAGACTGGATGAAGGCAAATAAACGGAATCTTAATCCTGACAAGACAGAGGAGCTTGTAGTCTGTTGAAAGGTTATCAACCTGTGCTTGATAGGGTCACATTCCCCCTGAAAATTCAAGTTAACAGTTTGTGTGTTCTCTTGGATTCAGCCCAGAGTCTGGAGGGCCAGATTTCAGCAATGACCAGGACTGCATTTGCAGCTAAAGTAGTGTGCCAGCTGTACCTATTTCTGGAGATGTCTGATCTGGTCATGGTGACTTGGTTTGCATCATATTTGGATCAATGTATTGTGCTCTGCATCAAACTGCCTTTGAATATTGCTGCAGCCACTGTTAACTGTGGCAGGCTATGGGGACCCTACAACTCCCTTGCTGCAACAGTTCCACCAGCTGCTAGCCTGTTTCCAGGAACGATTCAATGTTGTGACCTATAGAAGCCCAGTATTGTTTGTATCCAGTCTGAAGGACTGTATCTTCCTATATGAGCCTGCTCAAGTTTCAGTATCTCTTAGGGAAGGCCCTTCGTGCAGTACCACCACCTTACCATGAACAGTTGGTGTGTATAAGGGAGAGGGCCTTCTTGGTAACTGCTCTTGCGACTTTGGAGCTGCATCTCCAGTGTTGCTAGAATAGCTCCCTCTTTGCTCTCCTTCTGCTTGCAACTGAAAACTTTCCAACATGCTTTCAGAAATTGGTTGCAATCGGTTTTTAATGTATTGTTTTGTTGTTGACTTGACTGGTATTACCACACTCAACACTCCCATTGTGAGGGGTGTGCTATTTTTGATAAATTAGATATATTTATAGCCAAAATCATGTTTGGAGAAGCACTGTCAGCATGTAGCCAATTCATGACAACCTCAGCATAGCCTGGTCATAAATTCAGAGAGGATTAGGCAGGAAAGCCCAATGCTGATGGGTTTAGGATAATCCTTTCAAAAGCTTTAAGTTGCTAGCACTCCCGAAAACAATAGCAGGCAAAACTGCCCAGGTGAAGCAATAAGGAACTCCTTCTGTGAGCATATCCTACCTTCCTCATTCATGTTATCTGAAGAGATTGTCAGGACCCCCATCAATGTTTTGTCACCTAAAGTTAAGGTAGTAGCCCATTTTGGACTCCTTTGTCACTTTTGTAGGAAAGTAATTACAGCTTTTTCTATGCACTCTCCTTCACGGCAGGAAGAAGGGTATAAAAACCCTAGTTTCAACTCCAGTAACTTGTAGTACTTTGGTACCCAGACTTCTGTTCCTCTATGCTAACCTCAGACTTGCTGTATGAGCCACTCCACTTTGACCTATTTCAGGATTGGTAACTAACACTCATTCCACTCAATTTCTCTCTATCCTATACTTCTTGCCTCATTTTCTGATAGCCTTGTATGGTTCTTGAGAGTGTTTGATTTCTTGTGTTTGCTAATTCCCAATAAAAGACTTTAACTTTTAACTGGAGTCTTCTCTACAGTTAGTATTGGTATACACAGATGAAAAGATCCTGCCATTAACTTCCTCTTCCAGGCCTCCTTTGAGCTATAACTCTCCCTATTCTTATGGAGAAACTGACATTGTGGATGGGACCCCAAGGTCCTCCATCTTTTAGGGTAACACTTGTAATGAATTTTGAAAATAGCTTTAAGTTTATAGATTGTTTAATTGCATTTTTAAATTATAAATTAAAATATTGCTCCTTTTCCTTTCAAATACTTGCTGAAATTCTTATCAACATCTCTAAAATGCCTAAAACATCCCTTTAAAAACATCCTCAAACAGGTAACCCATCATATTACTTTTGAAATGTAATTCCTTTACTGCCTCATTACTCCCCACCCTATAATGCACTGGTTTTGGTTTTTTACTTTCCATGTCTGCCCCTTCCTTGGTTTTCAACAGAGGCTGCCTAAACATTCTGAGAGCCAGCATGGTATAGCAGTTTGTGTCTGGACTAGAACCCTAAGAGAGAATGGTTTGAATTTCACTGAGCCATGCAAACAGACCGGGTTACCTTGCACAAGTCACTCCGTCTTAGCTTCAAAGGAAGACAATTTTCTCTGCATAAATCTTGGGGGAAAAATTAAGGCAAACAAACATAAGTTGTTAGCTTGAAGGCATGTAACAACAACAAAGTCTTTTTTAACTTCCTGTTGCAATAGGAACTCTTGAAACTTGATTGGCTATCCATATTTTATCATAGTATCCAGTTCTACATGCTACATATAACAGGCACTGGCAACTGGGTGAATCCAGGATCAATTTGGGAGTATGCATAGATGATGGAGAAAAGCCAAACCAGAAGTGTCTGCAAAGTTACTACTGGCCTTGAAAATGGTAGATAGGTAAATGAAGACTGCATCTTTGCTATTTTCCGTGTGATAATTCATTTCCCTGTTTTGGGTAGAGTCTTAATTCTCCTTTGAACTAGCAGGCTGCTTCCTCCATCTCTCTAGCATGTGAATCCTTTTCATGAGACAAATGTTACACTTTCTTGTGGTGGGAAATGCTATAAAGAATAGGAAGCTTCCAAAATACATCTATTTAAAATACTGTTTATTTGTGATTTAACATTAATTAGCATTACATCTATGAGCAATTTCCAACAACATTTATATATCTTTTTCCACAGGACACAGAGTTGGCTGGCTCATTCTTTATGCCAAAGCAAGTAAATAGAGGCATTAGCAAAAAAAGGTGCAAATAGTTCACGGTTGCATTTTTTAAAAAATATTTATGCACATTGCATTCATTTAGATATTTTTTTTAAAAGTTATGAAAAGCATAGTTCACAGGTTACTGATTCTACATATGTTGTAATACAACACAAAAAATGTAGAACATAAACAAAATTAAGCAACATAGAGATTCCCACTAATTTTTTTTTTTAAAAGAACACACTGATTCCAGTATTTTGAGATATCTAGAATATCATTTCCAGAGTCACTCCGGCGCTGCATTGTCACACTTACACAGTCAAAGCTAACCCAGCCTGTAACATGCTATAGTCATTTTTGGCATGCCAAACCACCCCCCGGCCATATTTAACAATCTATATAAGGTTATATATTTCAACTGGCAATCTGGAAGTCACACTGATATTTGAGGTGTATTTGCTTTTGCAGTTACTGATGTAGGAGGGTAGTTCAAAGGCCCTCCTGTTATTTTTCATGGTTTAGTGTGTATTTACAGGTTCCTTTTTGTTTTTTGTTTAAATTCAAAGCAAAATAAAACTACCAGCGAAAAGGAGCAAGTGGCAGGTTTGGAACCTACAGTGCTACACTAATTGGTTCTAAGATTCCTTGAAAAGGCAAAACTCAGATTTAAATGATCCTATTAAAACCTAATACAACAAAGGGGAGAAAATGTGGCACTCCATATGAAACCCTATACATTAATTTGTAATTTTAAAAATATGAAACTGCCGTTTCATAATTTTAATAAAAATACCCCCAAATCCATACCATATATTTTATGAAAAATAATCCACAAGCTACTACTCCCCTTAACTCCATCCCCTTAATCTTTCCATTTCACTTTCCCTTTTTCAGTTTCGTCTCCTTCATTTGGTTGTGGGCCCTTCTGGTTGATAGTGCAACACATATTCAGTTGTTTCTAAATCACTACATTGGATCCAGACTCTGTTCAAGGAAGCACAACTGTCATGGGGACGCTGAATTTTTCCTGCACTCAAGTGGCTACATAGTGCCAGTTCAACGACACTATTCTTTTCCCTGCTAGTGGGATCACTGCCACACAGAATGGCATCCAGAATGTGACCGCACAAGAATCACAGGCATCTGTAATATCGCTGACCTGCTTGTGGTCAGTTATACATTGCTCACCAGCAACACAACTATTCACACTACGGGCCTGCCATTCTGTGAGCTGAACACCAGCCTTCTATCTCCTAAGATTACACAAGACCTGAAACAGAGAGTCTCAAAACAAAGAGTAGAAAAACTTATGGTTTCAACTTGACCAACAAGTCCCCAGAACGCTGCCTTGAGATTTTACCTGGATTTGTGGCAGGAGTAACCTAGAAAGGTTAAAATGAAGCTGGGACTTGCCTTGAACAGGCCAAACATTAACATGATTATTTTTCTTCATTTGATAGCAATATCATGAGGAAAAAAATATAGTAAGATTTAAATCTGAATCCAGTTAAATTCATATGCTTTCAACATCTGGTATCAGAGGCTCTGGATTCCTGAATTATATTTAAGTATTCTCTACACCAAGCATTCTTAAATACGTTCTACTGTTAAATGCTTGGTTTACATGCCTATAATACTTTATACTGAGTGGTATACAAAAATTTCAACATATAAAATTCTTCTTCAGTTTTGCCATAGTTAAACTAAGTTATCAATGTTAAGCGTATAAAATCCCCTTTATTGAAAAATAAGGGCCTTCTCCCTGCCCCCCCAACTGATAGAATAAAAAAAGTTTTCAAAAAATTATATCTTACTAAAATGAAATATTTGGCAAAAGTAGTTGTTGATGAATGCAGTCTTTACAGAGTCTGTAAAATTCCAAATGCAATTCCTTTTACAGTTTCCCCCTGTAAAATTATGTGCCAGTGTATAATAAATGACCTACTCTTGTAAAGACGTGGTGAGAGGCACCCGCTGAGGCAGGGACGAAACAAATGCTATGGTCAAGGTCACAATACAAAGAAATCTCATCCAATTACACAGTGAGGCAGTAGAGTAAACAAACAAACAAACAAACAAACATTATCTGATAACTCAAACAGCTACCTTAGTGAAACTGTGCTGAAGATTTTCTAGTTGGGAAAAATCTCCATGCATAACTTGCTACCATAAAGGTATTTGTAATTACTATAGTGCTACTGTGGAACACCTGTCATTGTTAATTTGTGGTGGAACTATTCAATATTTCAAACCCTCATACTAATTAAGAGATGAATTCTTTACGTAATTAACAGAAAAACTGATTCTATTTTTTTCCAGTTCTGTACTTAGGTTAAGGCCCAGTTTCCTGCATAACCCTACCTAACTTGACCATGTTAATGGCTGACTAAAATGTGAATTTGAATTGTGCCAGGTAGCCTCAGGCTTCCACCTTTTCCTTCTTTTTGTTCTTTTTTAGGAAAGATGGAGTACGGAATTTCTTTTTCTTTTTTGAAGGTGATTTGGAAGGAGACCCTTCAGGAGAAAGGGCTTCCTCAATCTTTTCAGAGGTCTTAATTGTAATCTCTACATTCTCTACAGTAGTGGTTAGCTGGCTGACTCTCTGTGCAAGATCCTCTTCCACATCATGTGCATCTTCTTTACCATTCATCACCACAACTGGGAGATCCATAGAGATGAGGTTAGCATCCTGTAGGTAATCATCATTATTTTCTGGAGAAAGACAAGAGGGAAGTGTTTTAATCTTTGTTGCACTGATGATTATGCAGCAACTCTTCAAAGGGCTTAAATGCAAACTCTGGTTTGGGAATTTGAAAAAATGGCCAGTAAAGCTCAGCATTCTGGGGACTGGTTTCCTCTTCCACTTCTCCTCTTTCCACATTTGTTTTAAATAATACCAGAACTGAACACATGAGCAATATCAATTGTTGGACTTTTGGAATCAAGGTTTTCAGCTATCTCCTACACAGCACTATACAATTCAGACTTTGCCTCTGATTAGAATGTGATGCAATGATAATCCCACCAGAGCAAGATCATGGCCTGTTATAACAGCCTGGCATTATGAGCCAATGTACACAAATAATGCTGGGAAAGAAATGTGCATGCTTTTTCCAAAAGATACAAACAGAACATTAACATGATGTGGGAACTATCTCTTAGTGACCTGTCCTGAATGGTTAATGAGATTACAGCCAAAATTCATCCAGTAAATTCATATAATTTTAAAAATGGATCAGCAAGTTCTGATAAATCCAAATGGATTCTTAAAATACATGATTCAATAAAATTAATTTAGCCTCTCATATGACAAGGGTATTATATTTTCCTTGCCTGATCTAAAGAATTAAAAGTGACTGGCAAAGAAGTGTAGAACAGGCTCACAATATTGCAGATGACATTACACTGTGTACCTTCTAATTTGTCAGGGACATTTTGTGGGGACTGAGTTTGAGAGTTAATTTGTGAAACAGATGACCCGTCATCTGAGAATAATTCCTGATCAGCATCTGTAGGACAAGAGCTTGAGTTAGTAAAGCCATGCCAAAATAACCAAACACAAAAAGATCAGTACATTAGTGCATACAAAACACAAGCAACTTTGCTAGCACCAATCTAACCATGCTAAAGTTAAAACACAAAATTAAGTTAGCGTATAAATTTCACTTTATTAGCAAACAGTAGTTATTAAATGTACACGAAAGACGGCCCTAAATATTTAGAAGAAAGCATTCCATGAAAACATACTTAGGTTGAACCATGGCAGTGTTACTCATAAAATACGGTAGACAGAACAATCTATGCAACGTTAGTGCTGGAAATGCTAGTGTTAGGTAATAACAAATAGTTTATGTGTTATTAAAGGCTCTTATCAGATGCTTTGAATGGAGATGGGTAAAAAAGTTTGTTGAAATACAATACTTTTACCTTTGAATCTTTATGCTTTTAAAAATAAGAAATTGGCAAGTTAGAAGATTGCTAGCTATAATGTAGTCAAGAGAACATACTATGACAAATTATTTTGCTTGAGCAATGATTTAAAGATTCTTACCTTTCAGTCTACCTGATCACACTGTTAAAGAAGCGCTGATACCAATATCTAATTCCTTTAAACTAAGATTATTTTTTTCATATGTTGAAATGCTCTTATACTAGTAGTATTTGAAAGCAATACAACAGTAGATTAGATGTCACCAAATGGATGCAGCCATACTTTTTTTCAATATATGTCAAGAATTTGGAAGTGAGAAACTCAAGGGATAATACTGCAGAGGAGAACACTGGTTCAGGGGAGGTTTTTTGGGCTATAGGTGGGTGGAAACAAGGAGATGATAGCAGACTTAAACGGAGCAGGAAAGGACCTAAAGAAGCATGATTTGGGGAAAAGGTTAAAGAGAAAGGAACCAACAGTTGAGCGGAAACAAGGAGAGATTAGAGGAAATACAGAGTGCCTGTCTCAGTTAGAGATACTGTAGAGAAAGACAAAGTGGGTCATAGAGAGACTAGAGTAGGCTGCATTAAGTTTATAATGCAAAGAAGCAATGATGTGAACAGAAAGAGGGATGTGCATGTATGTGTGCTTTAGTAGTCTATTATTTATACATAAAAAGGATTTCAATCCACTTCTTTTGATGTACCTGGGCATCTTAAGTAGTGGGCTGAAATCAATAAAAGCTGATGGTAAAATAAACTGGCATCAAGAGCATGATATATAGATACATAAGTGTATTTCCAAATTACAAATGCTTCAATAATGATTGTTCTTCTGCATTTGTATGATGATTAATCAGATGGGAATTACTGGACACTGAAGATCCAGGTGAACACCTCATGTCAAAATTATTAATCTTCTTGGGGCTCACATTTATTAACCTCAGATTTTAATCTCCAGTGATCTAAACTGGTTCTATGAATGGTGTAATGTTCAAAATTGTATTGGTTACCATGCAAGGTGTACATACGATTCCCTGCCACCCAAATACTGAATGGAAGAGGCCATGGAGACTAGGCCTACTAATTGCTATTATACCCCCTCCTCCAAAGAAATATCTATTTGATGTATATCAGAAGGGGTGCTCTCCACAAACATTTTGTATGTATAAAGAACACACAACGAAGGACCCTGGCCAATCAGGTTCTCCCCAGGCCTGCAGAAGGTCTCTGGATGTACATCTGAGTATACGGATAATGCCTTCCAAAGAAGGCCAAATAAACATGGATTAGGAAGGAGGCACACACATGCATGGGTAGGATGCACATAGGAATGAGCGTTCTTCCTAAAACACAAATGAGTAAACAAGAACTCTTAAAAAAAAAAGACTTACTAATGCTGTCATTTATACATTTGAAATTTATTTTAATTCTGTCATTTCAAACTGACGTCACCTAAAAACCTATCTTGCTTTTGGAAACTTTCATGTGCTCAGAATGCTCACCCTCAATCCCTTGTTGTTTGCGTTCAATTGTCTTTTTGTACTCTTCCAGTTCCTTTTCTGTGAGATGACTGAATGGGTTGGGAGGGGCTGGCGGGGCATGCTCGTCTTCTTCAAACTGCATGGGCTGAAACAGAAAACAAAATATTTTAGGAAGCAGAATCTGACTCCAAAAAAGCAAACACCAGTACATGCAAACAAACAAGTCTACTATTTCCCCAAGTCTTGCAACTCTTAGTGACATTCCCTAAACAGGAATCTTAAAGACTGAAGCATTTAGAAAACTGCCATCAAGACATAAATTACCCTTTGTTAACAGACAATTATGAAGACATGGAAGGTGATTTAATCAGCATGCCATGTCAGTTTTAAGTCTAAACAAAGTTCAGGTTGTAAACTGTAGAACCCAGAAAGCTTGTTAAATTATTGTTAAGAAGATTATACCCTGAGATAGGTCTCTTTGAAATAATAATAATAATATAATAATAAAAGTTTTTGCAATCATAATTTATTGAACACATTGCACTCCACTTCTCCATCGTTTGAAGGAGCTTTCAAAAAGTAAGTAGATAGATGGTTGCAGATGCAACAAGGCCAACTTCCAAGTACAAATGCTGCACTTGTTTCGTAAGTTGAGTGTTTATTCTGGATAGTGATTATACTTACTGCGCTAGGCTTTTTATCCACCACAATCCCGGCAAGCAACTGAGACTGTGGACCTGCAGTCTTTAAGTCATAGCGATTTTGCTCCCGAATCTAATGGAAAAAAAAGTTTTTTTTAAAAAAAGTTCCCAATTTCAGTATGTTACATTCTCACTGAAATACCACTGAAATAACAGGTCCAAAACACCAACTTATTGTTATTTGTTCTTATTCTGGTCAATACAATCCAAAATGCTTATAAATCCTTACAAATGAAAATATAGTGTTTTAACATTTTTGCTTAAACATGCAATTTGGAGTGTTCTGTATATCCACAACATAACTCAATCTTAACTTTGGCCCTTTCCGCATGTTTCCTGCTCGCAGAGGTGGGGGATGCTGTTCGCGCAAGCAGCCTCTTGCGCGAGGCACTCGCATCGCTCCTCCGTTCTCCCGCAGCTGGGTTGCTGGTCCCGCGACGATCGCATGAACGCCCCTTCCTTCCCTCTGCAGTGCAGCCTGGGAGCTGTAGGCTGCGCTGGGGAAGGAAGCGTGACCAGCCTGGCTCGCCCGACGCACCACAGGGCAGGTAAGTGTGCGAGGGCCCCGGGAGCATTGTGTGACCGCACAGTATTTTCGGCTTAGAGCCGAAACTAAAAAAATCCATGCGCGGTCCGCTTTACGCTCATGAGCGTCGCGTAAATGGGAGTGCGTCGTACGGACCGCCGCTCCCATTTATGTGATGCTCAAGGGGCTCTCTCGCAAAAGAAACTGCGTGCAAAAACGGCGCTTGTCTTAATAGTCTTACTTACTTCATATTTCTGAATCAAGGGTAATGAGTTTCATAAAACCCAAGGAATTTTTAAGCAAAATGTATATATATTGACACTATAAATTTTACAGTTTTAAGGTGCTTTTTGTGTTGGCAGGTTAATTGTCTTGCACTATGTCTAACTTGGAGTGTGTCTATGTAACCTTAAGCCCACAGATCCAGTCTGATCCAATTTCAATCTCACCTCTGCTGAAGCCCAAAGCTTGGAAAATGTATTTTTTTGGACTTTACTAGGATTCCCAGTAAAGGTGCCATAGCTCCATAGCGCACATAGCTGATGACACCAAGAAAGTTAAATGAAACATAGCTTCCCCTTCTGGTACTATGAGAGCATAGGTACCTTGAAATTGTCTATTGACTTATGACAATCATATGAATTTCATAGGCCAGGAAAGCTCAGATGTGGTTTCCCATTGCTTTCTGCTGAAATACAGGCCATCTGCGTAAGAAAGCTGTGTGCCTAGAACTTCTAATGCTATTCTAAGCTAATGTCCGGGTGACATTGCTGAGTTGATCCTTTCCAAGTAAGAGTTAGCAATTTCTTCTGAACCAAGTTGACTCCCTTGGGATAGCAGTGTAGCCCTTTGATCGTTTGCAGATGTGAAGTAAGAAGTTCTCAGAATTTCTGGATGAAACATTATGTATCTGGCAGAACAATCATTTCCCAGGGTGTAGTTCAAATTTGTCTGAATATCAAAGAATACATTGGGGAGAAAAAGCAGCCAGCAGTCTGGGCTCACAAAGAATCCCTTGTCATTATTCCTCATTGCTATTGTTAAGTACACTGGCTGACTGGGAACTAAGCAGGCAGAGAAAACCGGGGTCAGGCTAGCAGGATTGGCCACCTCTTGTGGGAACTGTCTACTTCCTCCCTGAAAACTAAAAAGGAAGAGGGAACCACTAAACTACTGCAAAGTCAAAAAACAAAGTAAATAAAATGTTACACAAAACACTTCCTGTCATAACTAGAATGGGATTTTTTGGATCAGGTTTTAAACAAAGGATTTCCCACAATATTTACAGAAATTTTAGAGAGCACTAAATGTTCTGTTAGTACTGTTCTATTAGTACTCAGAGCCTGCCTTCAATGTAAATGTAAAACTCTATCATATTCTAATCACTATAAAACCAGTTTCTAATAGTACTCAAATAGGAAAATTTAACCACACCCTTTACTGCCTATTGCCCAGAAATGAATGAAGTAGATCTTTGTGGAGCCTGCTGTACCTTATTCCTCTTTTCCAGTACATCACTTGGGTTTGTATTCAGAGGGACGAACTGGTTTGGATCTTCAATTTTGATTGGAGTTCCTCCACTAACCTTAGATGAATCTTCAGCTTTTATCCACTTGGGTAGGAAAACAAAAACAAAAACATAAAAGTTGTAAGAAAGGAGATTGTACTTAGGTGAATGTTTCTGGTTTAACAGTTGTAGAAGTCTACAGTTAGTTTGTATTTGTTCACATGGCCTACTAATTGTACTTAGCCATGTAACTTTGCTTCCCAGTACTTCAGAGTGGGAAGCATATAGTCCTCGTGGTGTTGGACTGCAACTTCCAGTAGCCCTACCCAACACAGCCAATGGTAGGGCATGCTAGGACTTGCAGATATTTCCCACATCTGCAGTGTAACACTTGATAGGCATATTAATGTTGCACGGTCTTTCAGTTTGAACAGATTTTAGATGTTTTAAATTAAGTGTCACAGCACTGAAAGTTTAATTTCAATGTAGCAGGCATACCTTTTAAACACTTGTAGTATGTCCATTGCCAAAATAGTATTCTAGTGGCCTAAACATAATATAATATTTCTTAATTCACCACTCTGACAATGCTCCCTAACCGTAGGCATCTTTTAAATGTTTTTTTTTTAAAGCAGTTCTCACTGGTCTGTTTCCTGAATACTCATTTTTAAAAAATGAAATTTATAAAACAACCATCAGGTGGAGAACTACAGCTGATATTTTGAAGTTTACACTGCAGTCAACTGCACGACAACTACCTCCCATACACAATATTACATTTTTATACACACCATCTGAATAATATCGAAAGAGTGAAATAGTGCCCTTAAGAAAATGAGAAGAAAAGCTATTCTCTGCAGTGTAATAATGTTTTCCAGAAAAAGAGTCTTGTAGGGTGGGGTGGAGAGAAGAGAGAGAATGAGAGAGAGAGAAAAAATAACTTTTTGTCTCTGATCTAAATTAAAGATACATACTATACTGTTGTGTGCCTTCAAATAGTTTCCAACTTAAAGTAACCCTAACACAATCCTATCATGGGATTTTCTTGGGCTGAGAGCATGTGATGCACTGAAGGACATCCAGTGGGTTTCTATGGTCGAGTGGGGAATCGAACCCCAGTCTCTAGGATTGTCGTCCAATAGTCAAGCTACTACACCATGCTGGCTCTTCTTATTTACCGCCTATCCAGAAACAATTTTGCCTTAAACTCGCTTCTTACAGCTGTTATGTTGTAGGACCCCCAACCTGCTCAGTTTCAAGTCAATGACGAATGTCAGTTGCTCTCAGGAGCTGTAAGGTTGCTTCCATCTAGAAGGAATACAGGAAACTGCTTTATACCGGGTCAGGTCATTGCTCCCTGTAGCTCAGTACTGTTTTCCCCAACTGGCAGCAGCTTCCCAGGGATCAGATATCATCCCTCTTTCTGGAGATGTCAGGGGCCAAATTGGTCCCCCTTGGTATGCAAAGCATTTGCTGTACTACCGAACTATAACGTACATGAGACAGGGAGGAAGGAAATTCATGAATGTATGGATCTATGACCTTTCATTAATACATACGGGTCCTGTTCCAAAGGTACTAGTGCAGGGGTGGACAACTGTCATGGTAAAGGAGCTGCACTGGCCCTTCTAGGATCTTGGAGAACCACATCGCCCTGTTGCACCCTCCAAGAAAAAATTCAACATTCTTCTCCCCTTAAAGGAATGTGCCATTCTTTCCATGTTCCCCACCCCTTGAGCCATTTTAGCTTCCACAGTGGCCTTTTTTTTAAAAATGTCAGGAAGTGACCCTTCTAGTTCACTTCCTGATGTTAAGAAATGCCTCTCCTGGGTCTAACCTGTTTTGGTTTTTCCCCTAAATCCCAATTTGTGTCTCCTTGTAATAATCCAGACACTTACGTTTTATCAACATTTGCTCATAAGGAATATATATTATCTGGATAAGCTTTTGAGGAGAGCACATCATACATTCTTTAAGAAGGATCAGAACATGCTGGATGCTCATCCAGTGCTGGTTATTAAGAGAGCTGATGAGTACGGAGCAATCAACTTAGTAATCAAGGATGAACACTGTCAAGAGATTATGAGATTAAGATGCTACGTATTATCAACCTATTGGGAGGCCTGATCTCACAAAACAAACTGATTCCATGATCAATGTGACAGTTACTGAGGCTTTTCTTCTGTGTCATTACAGGTGAGTCCACCGCCAAGTTTCTTTAGAATCCTCTCATTTATATACTACCAAAAATGCATACCCCGATCTCCTGTAATGTCTAGCTCTAACCCTGTGTTGCAAACAATTTCTAATACAATGACTCTTGTTTTAAAGGACCTGCATTGTGAGGGAAATTGAACACTTTCGCATTTTGCATGATGAAGTGTTTGGGATAACCGAGTCTGTCTTAAATTCAACAGATATTTTATCATCTCCCACTTGTGTTACTTTGTAACAAGTGGACTTTATGTTCAAAAGTATGTATTTCAGGATTTCCAGTCAGTTCTATTTTAACTAGAGAGGCTGCCTTGGGCAGTCATTTTGCACCTTCGGAAAAAGCCTTCTCTGTCATTCTGTCTTGGCTATGAAGGCTCAGTTGGGCCCCTCTTCTCTTTTTGCCAGGAAGCAAAGACTTTCTTATTTAAACAGGCTTTCAGCCTTTAACTGGATGGAGTAGGAAGATGTACTATGCCTGTGCTGATTTTTTAAATATGTCATATGTGTTGAATGTATTTTTATTTTAAATTAATATCTTAACTGGATTGATTAGTGGTTTTTAAACTTTTATACCTCATATTGCTTTAACCATTTTTAAATTCATATTGCAATCCATCTATAGTCCTACTTTGGGATATAAATCAAATACATGAAAGCGAGAGACCACCAATCTCTGCAGCAATCAAAAAGAGACATAGACAGGAGCAGGACTTAGGTTTGCATATATCACTAATGGCAAGCTGGCCTGCAAGTGTTACATAGGTGACATATTTTTACTTTTTGTTCACAAGACCAGATTGGCTGAATTTTCAATACCATTCATACTACAATAACATTCGCATGGCCTTCTATTTTACAACTTGATTGTGAAAGAAAGAGACCACCTGTCTTTACTAAACTGACAGATCCTAACTCCTTGTCACATTTTCCTTGTTCCATATAGTTTATTTACATCAGAATTAACCATATGCTTAGCTTCTGTGATTTAGATGAAATTCATCACATGCATCCAGTTATTACTCCCAGGGTTTCAGCCTGTCAACAACATTTCTGTCCACTTTTTTGCTCTCAAAAGGTCAACAACCTTCAACAGAGGGGGGAGATGCTATTGGCCATTTTCTGGCATTTTAGAACATCCTTACCATCTTTTAGATCTCTTAAAAAAGTAAGCAGGTGGTAAAATATGCATGAAAACACAGCAAAACGACTAAAGGCATTTCCCAAAACCTGGAGGGAACAACCAGCTATTATAGAAAGGCAAATTATTGTACCTTCACTTTTTTTTTTGAGTGGGTAGCTGGGCATGGGAACCCCGAGTGAGCATGTGCAATAACAGCCTAGGGTGCTGCATGCAGCTTGAAGGCTAATCTTTCCTCACTGTTGATGTAAGTAGGCAGAAGACTGGGCCACTTTAGTGCCTAAGAACAGTTACTGGGTGATGAAACTTGCCCTTCTTCTGACCATACAGTTTCCTTTGTACATTCAGTTATTTCCTGTGCCATTGGTGTTATCTCTCATCAAGTCAACTTTGACTTTTAAGGACTCTATGAATGAGAGACCCCCCACAAGAGACTACCAACTGTCCTGCTCAGGTCTTGAAAATCCAGGGCTGTGTCTTCCTTGCTTGAAATGAGCCACCTGTACTGCAATCTCCCTTCTCCTTCATTTTTCCACTTTACCAAGCATTATCACTTTTTCCAGTGAGCTACATAGGCCATTTCCACACTGCAAACCCTCCCTAAACGGTAAACCCCAGGATTCCATAGGATGTTGAAAGTGGAATAACAGCGCTATAACAGTCTAGTGCAGAAATGACCATAGTCTCATGATATCTCCACAGTACAACAGCTTCAAGTTTAGTCATCTTTGCTACAGGCTTGACCTGCTCTACAACCCATGCATTTGTCTTTTTAGCAGTCTATGTTACCCACAGAACTCTTCTCTAGCACCACATTTCAAATGAGATGATTTGCTTCCTCTCAGCTTTTTTCACTGTTCAGCTTGCACAACAATATATAGAAATTGGAAATATAAGGGCAAGCTTAGGTCATAAGGGCAAGCTACAGGTCATCACTGTAAGCCCTGAAATTCCAAGTCCTAGGCCCACCCCTTTCAGCACACTGAACAGCTTACTGTGGTTTTAGTCCGAGGACTTGTTTCACCATTCCGGGATTCTTCAGGAACATCCACTTTCAAATATGTATTTGGGGAGTTTAACCACCTTGTCTTCTCTCGCTGCTGTTTTTGTGCTAGGAATTTGAGAGGGGAAATTGGGACAGAATCATCTTCAAATGAAAAGGCAGTCACGGTGGCTGGGATCTCAACATCACTCTTGTGCCTGGGCTTTTCTCTCACTAAGGGTTGCCGATAAGCATAGCCCGTTCTGTAACCCTGTAGGAAAATGGGAGAAATGTAAATTTATGTTACTTGAACAACAGAAAACTTTGGTCATAAAATTAATGCTAATTCATTTGTGATTTTCAGTTCAAAATTGCATTCCAACCCCATGAATGCAACACCAAGACAATTTGCCTTCAACGTTACTTTAAACCTAGGTATTAAACAATAAGAGAGGTATTTCAGCCTCGCACTCTGGCACTGTTTTGTTGGTGACAATCTATACTGTGGTGTAGACATCTATGCCATCACCCATGAGCTATCATAAAAATGGCTGTAGAATAATCACAGCAGTGTAAGAATTCCAGAGCACAGGTACTGTGGGAAAGATGAGAATCCTTAAACTTTCCTCCAAACAGACATCCTCCAGACAGTTTGGACTACAACTACTATCGTAACTGACCATGGTGGCTCATCTGGTTGGGATTTGTTATTCAAATGTCTGGAGGTCATCATGTGGAGGCACAGAGGAAGAAGAGAGACAGATCTAATATGGAAAGAGATAAAGCGTTAGACTACTGCCTCAGTCTCAACCAAATCAAGTTATCTGTTGATTATTCAAAACAAGTTGGAAGCCTAGTGCCTGTGATTTCCAACCTGTACAAAGGCTCTCTATGAATTGGTTGAATGTTCTGATTAAAGGGGTGACAAATCCAATCTATCAGTTAGTGCCACCATGTGGTTTGCTTGGCCAGTGTATAACTGTG
>CAOLHI010005134.1:0-86669 GCA_948474755.1 Ctenosaura bakeri
AGTCCCAGTTGCCCCACCCTAGAGCAACTTCTGGAGGGGACATCCTTGTCTTCTCTCTTTTGAATTGGCAAGCATTCTGTTTTTTTCACCACTGATTAATATTTGTGCATATTGATTTCTATATATTGATTTAATCCAATTGAGACAATTGCTTCCCAGATTGATTATTTTCATAGTTTCCACCATAAATATCAAATTGACATTTTCAAATGCTTTTTCAGCATTCAAAATAGATCATGCCCATGTCCCTGGTTGGATCCAGAACTTTCCCAGTTATCTTGTGGGTCTCTTCTTTGGTTTGGGAGTGAACTAAAATGTCATTCATGTAGGAGAGAACATGGGTGCAAGATTCCAGTTTCAATTTATCTCACATTTTGACTATGTGGACATGGCAAATGCTTGGGCTGGGGTGGAATCCTTGCAGTGTCTGTTTGAAAACGTACTGCTTGTCATGGAATGTGAACGCAAAATTATACCAGCATGCCTTATGTAAATTAATGGAGTGGGAGGCATTAGTCAAGTCCACTGTGCTGTAATACTTGGCATGTGCTGCAACGGCCAACATAATTTTGCTATATTTGGCGACCATGGGGGCCAACTGGTGGAGTGGTGGCATTGAGGGCTTGGAAATCAACTGTCATACACCAGGGCTTTCCATCTGTCTTAAGGATGAGCCAGAAGTGCGCATGGTAGATGGATTGCATTGGAATGATTACATCCCACTTTTCAAGCCCACTATGGTTTTACTAATACTTTCCTCAGCCTTGAGGGGGTATCTGTACTGCCGTTGTGGAGGAGGAATCCTTTCCTTCTATGAGGACACAGGAGTCTTTTACCACATTCTGCCTTGTCCTTAATCAGGATCTCTGGGAATTCCAATGTTCAGGGGGTTGTTAGCAATAGGGCGCAACAGACATGGTTCATTTAGGGTTGCACATCTATATATAGTCAAAATTATGGGGGCACATTATCTTCTTGCCACAAGAAACTATTTGCCATATCTACAGTGAAACAATGGGTGTGAAGGAAGGGCATTCCCCAAACGCCATCATCCTCTTGTTACTGCGATTATCTGGCCCAAGCCCAAGGTCTACAATTTCATACTGGGTATGGTTAATATTTCTACATGGCACTCCATAAAGATGAACTCCACGTGTCTGATCGGGTCACAGAGAGCCTGTGTAGGCAGGCACGGTTGTACGGCCTTAATTATGCAAGCTAGGTCTAGGCCAGTAAACAACAATCTGTCGCACAGCTGGTAGTGCCCTCCAGACACAGCCGACCATTAAGCAAAAAGCAAGGACTCTCAGCCCTGAACTGCTTGCTTGATGGGATTAGCGCGTCCGTCTATACAATCGCTAAGCGCTCCTCATCTGCATACTGTTCTAACAATTGGCAGTGCTGGCCAAATCTCGTCAATTCTGATTTCGACCTTTCGGAGGCTTTGTCTCCACTCAAATCCCTATTGTTCTCCTCGGGAGAGGGCTAGCCTCTAGGTACAAGTTTCCCTATAAAAACCCAAAGTTTGAGCTTCTTGTTGGAACGCTCGTGCCTTACATCCCAAACTGCTGCCGCTCTGTTTGGCAAGCCTCTCCTCAGCCTCCATGTGCTGGGAAACCACGAACCCAACCCTCGAACTCTATTTCTCATCTCCCGGACTGCAGGATCAGGTGGAGTATTACCCCAGAAATCTGCTTAAAACTCCTATCAATTTTCCTCACTTTCTACTTCTATAGTTCTTGGATGAGTGCATGAGTGTTTGTGTCTGTGTGTGCGGAATTGAGGAAGTCAAAATAAAATCTTTTAAATTGAACAACTGTGCTGAGTTCTTGCCACGGCCTGACCCCGTAAACATAGGGTTAAAGATCTTGCTATGTTGCCCTGCCTCTCGCAGTGTCAGCTTGTGCTCTCAGCTAATTCCCAATTCCCCAAATTTGAGCACATTGTAGTGTCCCTCCCAGGACTCCCAGAAACCAGGGTAACACTCTCTTTGGTTTTTGCACACCCTGATCTTCATGTGGAGTTTGCCAATGTGATGGGGATTTTTTCCTGAACCTTTGCTTAGTGTGAGCCTCCTCCATACCCAGAAAGTGCTATGGTCTTAGAGATGGTCTTCCCACTTACAGCTAGATCAAGGTGAAGGACATTTTGGGCTGCTCCAGAGCCCACCAGGAGCATAGCAGGGGATTTTCCCTGAGAACCCTCAATGCCTGCTCTTACCATCAGTCTTTCCCAGATCATCCATGACAGAAGTGAACCCACAGGGTTCTGCCCTGGGCCCAGTGCTATTCAACATCTTTATCAATGACTTGGATGAAGGAGTAGAGGGCCTGCTGATCAAATTTTCAGATGACATCAAATTGGGAGGGGTTGCTAATACGCCAGAGGACAGGATCAACATTCAAAATGACATTGACAGATTGGAGAGCTGGGCCAAAGCTAACAAAATGAATTTCAAAAGAGAGAAATGTAAGGTCCTACACTTAAGGAGAAAAAATGGAATGCACAAATATAGGATGGGGGACATGTGGTTGGATAACAGTACATGTGAAAGGGATCTAGGAGTTTTGGGAGATCACAAGCTGAACGTGAATTAGCAGTGTGATGCGGCAGGCAAGAAAGCCAATGTGATTCTTGGTTGCATCAATAGGAGTATGATGTCTAGATCAAGGGAGGTAATACTATTCTGCATTGGTTAGACCTCATTTGGAATACTGTGCCCAGTTCTGGACATCTCAATTCAAGAAGGATATCAACAAGCTGGAGCGTGTCCTTAGAAGGGTGACCAAAATGATGAAGGGTCTGGAAGCCATGCCCTATGAGGAGCGGCTTAGGGAGCTGGGTATGTTTGAAGGGATGTCATGTCGAGGAGGAAGTGGGCTCGTTTTCCGCTGCTGCAGAGACTAGGACAAGGAGCAATAGATTCAAGCTGCAGGAAAGGAGATTCCACCTGAATCCCAGGAAGAACTTCCTGACAGTCAGAGCTGTCTGGCTGTGGAATGCACTGCCTCAGAGTGTGGTGGAGTCTCCTTCTTTGGCGGTTTCTAAGCAGGGGCTGGATGGTCATCCAACCCCTGCTTGGGAATGCTTTGATGTGTGTTCCTGCATAGCAGGAGGTTGGATTGGATGGCCCCTGTGGTCTCTTCCAACTCTATGATTCTATGATGTCAGGCTCCAAATGACCTACAATGCTGTTGAGAAATGCTTTGGAGCTAGGGCATCCCTAACAGGCACGGCTCATGGTAGAATTGCATCTACTGGCTGTGTTTCCCTGGTTGGACTGCCTTGCAGCTTCAGAAGGGTGTTGATCAACTCAGTAGTTGGACACATGTGGAATTGAGCCGTATCAGTGCCTGTTTGCTTCAGCAGCTCCCAGGCATTTTTCCGTTCCTCATGGTATATCAATCTGTGAGGATCATAGCCTCCTGACTGCTGCCTTCCTGTAGGGATCTGGATTGGGCTTCCAGGACCATGCCATTGCATGGGGGAAGAAGGAGTTTTGCATCAGCCTCAGCCCTTGCTGGGAGTGGAGTTACCACATTTGTCCCTCCAGGTCCATACAGCGGTGCTGTTGCCAGAGCTTTCATCCTTTCTCCCCAGGTAGGTTCTGGGTTTCTGGTGTCATCCGACTTTCAGTGCTGAGTGTGGGAGCCGGGGTTGCTATTAGTTATTGATTGAGCAAGCTCCCATTTGGAATCCATGTTTTGCTAAGGGACCTTGATGTTTCTAATGGCTCCTGGTTCCCTAGACAGGTCTGCCATTCTCCCAATCCAGTCTGAGAAGTGGTCCCACATGATTGTTTTCACATCCATGGGACCAAGGCCCAGTTTGGTCTGCAAGCCTCTATAAAGGAACAACTTGGACTCGGTATCAAAGTCAAATGTTCCTAGCACTGGATGAGCTGCACTTTCCTTGCTAAGATGGCCAGTTGCTTTTTCCTGGCAACAAATGCCCCTGAATTTTATCTTGAAGCCTGGTGATCCATGACGTAGAGGGCATTAGATGTCTGCCCTGGCCACTAGAGCTGGATAATCTCTCTCATCCAGGGGTACATATGTTATGTGGCCAAATCACAGGCAGTTAGTGCAGACTGTAAGTGCAGACAGATATGCCGGGGAGATACATAGCCAAGCAAGCTGAGTCAAATTCTGGCCATTGGCAGTGGTGTGTGAAGCACAGCATTTAGGCACATGATCTTTATTTAGAGGGCCCAATTGTTCTGAAGTAGCTTTGGCCTCCATGGCAGACTGGTGTATCCTCTCTTCTACATTCTGATACTCATAACTTGTGGCTGATGACTGCCTTGCTTTTTATTGGGTACAGCAGAGCTGGCTCTTCCCAATCATGGCTGTAGGGTGTCAGTGGGATTGCTTCCCCTGGTAGTGATTCTACTGGAGTTAACTGCAATCTTTCAATTGCAGACTCCGTGGCTCACAGTTTTGTGCTGCACCTTTGCTTGGCTGGCCATCTACTGAGTGGTATGCTGTGCCTTTGTGTGCTCCTCTTGCAGGATGACCAGTCTGCACTGAAGTGCCTGAGTTCAGAATGAGGCTTCCTCTATAATTTGGTGCAGGCCTCCTGCACAGTTGACAAAAATGCCATAAATGCTATTTTACACCTGCAATTGATCCAATTTGTGGCCCTGCCTCTCAGCCTTATGAGTGAGTTCCTGGATGGTGCTCATAGCATCACTTAGGGCCATCCAGAATCCCTAAGGCAGCATGGTTTCTTTGGAGGGACCAAAAAGAGACCTCTCCTTACATTGTGTGCAAAAAGCATCATGTAGGGTGCTGAATGGGTCTGCTGTTTTAAAGGATCTCTTTCCATGGGTTGCGTCTTTTACTAGCAACCTACTTTTCCAATTTATACATTTTGTTCTGTTCCTTGAACATTTTGGCCTAATTGATTTATTTTCAGAAACTTTGAATTGCAAAAAACGCAAAAGTGTTCCTTTAAAACGCTCCCATGATGCCTCTGCAGCTTTAAATGCAAAGCTGTTTCCTCTCAAATGTCCCCATAACCAATTAGTGACTACCAGCCAGGACAATGCCTCAAAACTGGGAAAAGTGGACCAGGCACTCAGTGACAGGGAGACCACCAGGGTCCTTTGGGGAAAAGCTCTTCATCTGCACTGAGCAGAGCTGCAAGGGGGATCACAAACTCAAAGGAATTTGTCACCGCTTGCCAAGCAGTAGAGGAGAGAGGTATCTGGATCCTGTCTGAACCCTGCCAATTGAGGATATTTTTCAGAAGTGAGGGGTGCCTCCTCCAAATCAAGGCAAAGTGTTTAAACCCAACTGTTGATTGTCACCACCTATGATGCACAAACCTCTCTTTCTCAGGGAACTACAAAAGCACTCCAGGATTTTTCCCACCCTACCAACTTTCCTCTTCAGGAATTCAGAAGATACTCTGACCTCCAAAAGCAGCCCACAGCCCACACAAGGTGAGGTTATACGGTTCTGCTTGGTTCACCCTCTGTTGCTAATGTTGTTGTGTGTGTGTGTTCCTAACTGCAAGTCCCTAACTCTTGGGTCTCACACCACAGTAGACACAGGGGTAGGAATGTTATCTCAGTTTAATTTGTTACTATAGAGTAAAGGGTGTTGGCACAAAGTATGGGTTTTGAAGCACGAAAATTAGGGATAGATTTTGAGGAATTACTTGATATGAGAGTTTGCAGTTAAAATTCCAGACAAAATCCAGAGACAGAAAGCAAACCAATCCACAAAGATACTGGCTAAATTCACATTTTTTTCACACAATACACTTTGTAATGTGTACATGAAAAGGTCTTTATGTCAGCTTGTAAAACTGTAAGATATGAATGCAACAAATGGGTTGGCAAACATGTGACAAGTGATCAGTGGACCCCTGCTGAACATGAACTAGACGGGATAACTAGAGGTTTGCCTCCAAGAGTGAAGCAGAGACACCATGGCTAGCTTTGGATACTCTGCATCTTGACTTGGGTTGGGGGGTGG
This sequence comes from Ctenosaura bakeri, assembly GCA_948474755.1. Lineage (NCBI taxonomy): Eukaryota > Metazoa > Chordata > Lepidosauria > Squamata > Iguanidae > Ctenosaura > Ctenosaura bakeri. The sequence goes on from CAOLHI010005134.1 coordinate 5,985, forward strand.
GACTTGCTGCTCTGCTTTAGGAAACACAGTGTTTGGGGCAGGCTGTTTTGTGTAGTACATACAGCCCTGACTTCCTTGTTGCATCTGCATCCATTTCTTGAATCTATGTCACAGGCCTCTTTGAGATGAAAGCTACCAAAAAAAATGCACTTAAATACAAATTTTAAAGAAACAGGAAGGAAAGAATTGGTTTTTTTTTTTTTTTACATTGAAGCCTGGTTCATGGACCCCCTGAACCTTAGGTTAATTACTCCTACTAGAAATGCTGCAGGGTACAGGTCCAAAGAATCAAACCATTTTAGTGGGGCTAACCATAGGTATCTCTCCCACCTGACTGATACATTCTCTCCAATTGTCCCAATTAATCCTTTATCATCTCCATTTTTCAGCTGCTTTCAAAATGTCCCAATTTCTTTCTCCTCTTAACTATAGTCCCCCTTTGTCCTCAGCTTATTTCAATTGCTGCAAACCAAGTTCAAAGTGCAAAAGTAGCCTGCACTCAATTAACTTATTGAGAGAAGGAAAAGGACAGGGCAGACTCTTGCCCTTCCCAGTAAACTCAGGGTAGAGCAAACTGCAGCAGCCTCACCAGGCTTGTGTGATCTTCCTCATTAATACATTTTGCCATTGTGAACACAGACTGATGCTGCCTGGCCACATGTATCCCAGTATTCATGTGTGAAAGATTGGAGATTATGCTGATACTACTTTACTGGTAAAGTGGCAGTGGAATCATATATTCCATAGACCACATGTGACTCTGGGGGCTTTTCTGCAGCCTTCATGTTTCCCCCCAGATCCCCCAAAAAATTTTGGAAAAGTTTTTGAGGCCATAATGCTGAATTTCAACTCAACTCAACTGAATTTTGAGGCCATAATGCTGAATTTAAAATTCACCCAACTTCCTCAAAGTCTTTCTACCCCCCCCCCCGCTTCTGCCTGGCAACATCTAAGGAACCTGGAAGGCATTTGTTATTTATTTCTGTAATTCATATGCTGCCCTTCTCCCAGTGTGGGATCCAAGGCAACTTACAAAAGGCTAAAACAAGATAAGCTGCAAACCCGACAATCAAAATGTTAAACACAACTAGGCAAATTATCACATTGAAACACCACGTAGTGTACAATCGTTGAAACACACTCCAATAGTCAAAAATACAGCACACACTTGCACCATAAAAAGGCTCCCTGTAAGAAGGAGGGAGGGGTTGCTAATACGCCAGAGGACAGGATCAAAATTCAAAATGACCTGGATAGATTGGAGAGCTGGGCTGAGGCGAACAAAATGAAATTCAACAGAGAGAAGTGTAAGGTCCTACATTTAGGTAGAAAAAATGGAATACAGAAATATAGGATGGGGGACACGTGGCTGGATGGCAGTATGTGTGAAAGGGATCTAGGAGTCTTCATAGACCACAAGCTGAACATGAGTCAGCAGTGTGATGCGGCAGCCAAGAAAGCCAATGCAATTCTCGGCTGCTTCAATAGGAGTATGGTGTCTAGATCGAGGGAGGTACTGGTACCACTCTACTCTGCTTTGGTTAGACCCCATCTTGAAGACTGTGTCCAGTTCTGGGCACCCCAATTCAAGAAGGATATTGATAAGCTGGAGCAAGTCCAGAGGAGGGTGACCAAAATGGTGAGAGGCCTGGAAGCCATGCCCTATGAGGATAGACTTAGAGAGCTGGGTATGTTTAGTCTGCAGAAGAGAAGGTTAAGAGGGGACATGATAGCCATGTTTAAATATTTGAAGGGATGCCACGTAGAGGAAGGAGAGGGCTTGTTTTCTGCTGCTCCAGAGACCAGGACAAGGAGCAATGGATTCAAGCTGCAGGAAAGGAGATTCCACCTGAACCTCAGGAAGAACTTCCTGACAGTCAGGGCTGTCCGGCAGTGGAATCTGCTGCCTCAGAATGTAGTGGAGTCTCCTTCCTTGGAGGTTTTTAAGCAGAGGCTTGATGGCCATCTCGTAGGGATTAATTAGGGTGTTCCTGCATAGACAAGGCTTTCACATTGGATGGCCTGTGGGGTCAACTTGCACCCCTACCCTACAGCAACACTTGCACTAAAGGCTCCCTGTTAAAAAATTTTAATCAATAAATGCCAATTTGAATCAAAAGGTCTTGGTCTGCCAGTGAAAGGAGAGTAGGGAGGGAGCCAGCCTAGCCTCCCAAGGGAGGGGGTTCTACAGCCTGGGAGCAGCCACTGAGAAGGCCCTCTCCAGGCCCCCTCTAAAAGGGGCCAGTGATGGTAGTGGGACCGACAGATAGCCCTCTCCGGGAAATCTTAAGATTCTGGCAGGTTTATATAGGGAGATACAATCTTCAAAATAGTCTAGAACTAAGCTCTATAAGGTTTTATAGGTCAGAACCAGCACTTTGAATTGTGTCCAGAAAAAATTCAGTAGCTAGTGGAGCTGATTTAGAAGGGAATTATATCCCTTCCTGAAACTGATGTTTCCTGTTTACAAGGCAGCTCCGTATAGAATGTGGTGTGGTGGTGGTGGTGGGGGGATGTGCCTTCAAGTCACCTATCAACATATGAGAATCCCCATGAATTTCATAGGGTTTTCTTAGGCAAGGAATACTCAGAGGTGGTTTTCCCAGTTCCTTCCTCTGAAATGTAGCCTACAGCACCTGCTATTTGTTGATGGTCTCACATCCAGGTACTAACCTGGGCTGACCCTGCTTAGCTTCCAAGATCAGAAAGGATCGTGTTTTTTTTAGGTTTTTTCAGGCCCTATGTCCAAATGGAATATTAATAAAGGCAAATAGGATACAATAAACTCATGAATTGAATTCACTTTTGGTTGTGATTTGCCTCCCAAAGGCCCCCCCCCTCCAATGCTATCCACCCACATGAATGGAAATATGCAAGAAAGTTGTTGCAAAAATACTGAAGGTGGATGAGACAACTGCAGAGAAACTGAATGGATTTTCTGGCTTTGCCTTCACTACTGAGCTCACCTCTGTCCTAAGCATTTGTTGTTGTTTTTTTCCCAGCAGGGCATCTGAAGAATTGGTTCAAACAGAGGTAACAACGGAAGGCACTGTCAAACTAATGAGCAAATTAAAAAGTAACACATTGCTGGGGCCAGATGGCATTCCCTCCACAATTCTTAAAAGATTAAAATGTGAAATAGCTCAACGATTAACTGAAATATGTAACTTGTCTCTGAAATCTGGCTCTTTACTGATTGACTGGAAGGTGGCCAAATTAACACCAATATTTAACAAATTACAGACTTGTCAATCTCATGCCTGTACATAATAAAATGGGTAGAAAATTGGAATCAGTGCTAGAAGTTTAAAGATATAGAACTGGGGGTGGGATTCAGTTTCTGGGGCTGAATGTAGCCCTTCTGGGGTTTATGAAATAGCCAAGCCTCTTCCCCATGACATCATCATTGGGGGTTTCTCAGCTCTTCCCCCTATTTTGAAAGGTCTAAATGCCTATCCTAGGGCTTAGTTATAGGTAGTAAGAGCTTTATGCTAAAATATGCTGCTGCCTTTGATTATACCCTTTTGCTTTTGAGCCTGTCCACCCCTAGGACGCAGCCCCTGATAACTCGTGTGAAACTTAATTCAGCCCTCAAGCTACGAGATTACACATCCTTGACAACAAAGCACTAGCCTTTCAAGCAGTGGTTTTGGTGAAGGGATCAAGTTACCATATTTGCGGGCATATAAGATGTACCCATGTATAAGACACATCCCATGTATACACTGGCAAATACTATTTGCTGGCTTATAAGACACACTGGGGTATAAGATGCACCCCATTTTCAAATAGTATTTTTTGGGGGGGAAAGTGAGTCTTATATGCCAGCAAATATAGTATCTGAGTTCAGTTTCAGGTAAGCAAACCTCCAACATTTCACAGATGAAAACAGGGACACATGTGGCCAAGCAGCATCAAAGCACTGTCAAGATAGCAAAGGTTATTAATGAGGAAGAATCCACAAGCAAGGAGAGGCTGCTGCTGTTTGCTTTTGCCTGAGCCCACTGTTAAGGGCAAAATGACACCCCCTCCTCTCCCCTCTCCCTGCTGAGTTAATGAAGTACAAACTGCTTTTGGACTTGAAACAACTGAGTCTGCAGCATCTGCAGATCAAGGGGAAAGTGGAAGGCAAAGAGAGAAACGGGGGGATTTTAAAAGCTGCTTAAAATGTGGGATGACAGAAGATTAATCAGGACCATCCCTGACAAATCAGGACAGTTGGAAGTCATGCCTTGGTCACTGCTCAGCTTACCACCAAGAAAGGAGCCACACAAGAAGATCTTAATGGACAGTCCATCTTAATGGACTTAATTGATATTAGAATATCTCAATAGTCATTTAGGTGGGAACATGCAATCCTTTAAGCATCTAGCTCCCAAACCATAAATTTGCAGATGTGAAGATCCAAAGCAAACAATAAAATGTAATAAACAAGGCATATCAAAAAGGCCGTTTGAGCAAAATTACACAGCTCATTTGTTTCTCAAAACAAAAAAGAAAAAGAAAGAAAGAAAAAAGGGGGGTATTTTATATCAGAGTACATTCATACAAGTCAAAAACAACAGGATATAGACACGTATAAACTGCGAATGTGTAAACCTATTTTGAAGGGAAAGCACTTACTTAAAAATGTGTGCCATCACCACAAATTGAATGCTATGTGTTTGTTTTTTTAATGGCTATTGGACACTGAATAGAAACGGTTTTGAAATAAGTGACTCCAGTTCTCTGACTTTTTATAGACAAACCCCCTATGATTGATTTTGAAGCCCCGCTACCTTGACAATTGTAACTATACGGTATTCTGAAAAAGACTACATCTGAAGCAAAATCTGGCAGTATTTCAACCGTAAGAGCTATAGGGGCCTCCTAATATAATTTATCCATAGGAAAAAGAATACCTACTTTACATAATGTCTACAAAACTTTAATAAACTGGGGCTTTTAACACAATCAGAGATTATGCAATCAGTTAAAACATGGCATTTTATTAAACCAGATTGGTTTAAAATGTATACGTATATGGTTTTAAATTGTTTCAACTCATTAACTTGTTTAATGTGTTTTTAGTCTGTTTAAATTGTGGTTTTCAAATCTAAATTGTTTCAAACTGTTTGATTTTACTTTGGTTGCCCTGAAATCACATGAGATAAGGCAAGGTAGAAATATTTTAAAGAACAAGAAGGACATTTTAACCAATTTTAAGGAGTTGTTTTAGCCTGTTTTTAAACATTTCTAGTTGTGTAGTTAATATTTTGAATCTTTTGATCTGTTGTACATGGGAGTGGGACTTGGTGGACTAAGAGGTAATAAAGGGAAAGAAATTCTGAACCTGGATTAAATTAGAAGTAACAAATATGTGGGCAAGACACCAAAGACAGCAAATGTTCATTTGATTAAAAAGTTTCCATGACTGGCACTGAATATAGCAGCTGGCACATAGGATCAATGCCAGGCCTAATAATTGCCAATAAAGCCATGGAGCTTTAGGCACTAAGGGTTTCCTACATTCCCCTACCCTATATAGGCTGTCTTTAGAACTTGCCCTATTTGCTCAGTTGCACATGGTGAACATGTATCTAAGCCACGTGACTAGGGAACCTTCTGGGTGTGTTTGCAAGCACATAAAAGACCCTTTCTTCCTCTCTCTTTCCATCTTCTTCCTCACTAAAGATGGCAAGTGCAGGTTCTGCTGAGCTGCTCATCTCCTTGAAACTTTCCTGTAGTTAGTCAGGGCTTAGGTACAGAATGCATGTATATTTGAATGTTCCTTTAAATATAATTAGTAAAGGTTTTAGCTATTAAACTTGCATACTGCCTGTTTGCCTTACGTTGCTAAAACTAGTCTCAGAGAGACCCAGGAGCTTCAGTGCTAGGATCAGCTAGAGATGGAAAGAGTATTAGAATTGCCAAGGAAAGAAACTGAGGGTGTTCAAAATGAGGAGAATCTCCTGACCCATCCTTAGAATTCACCTCCTGATGTCATGAGAGGAATGAGTGGAGCAGAACTGGGAAAAGATCCTGGAAGGCCTCTATGCTGACCATCTTGGTGTCAGAGGGGCAGGCAAGAGCAGACGCCGGCTGAGGATACTGGAAGCTACAGCCTGCAGATCCTTGGCCACCTCTCTCTTCCCTCCACAATATTGTGCAGAGTGGAACTCCCATCTTCTTCCTGAGTAGTTCTCTCTGCATGAGACCTCTTTGAAAATTGTATAGTTTTCTAATAAATCTGGCAGTAGGGAGAAAATTCATTACCTATTTTTTCTGGGAATGAGTAATTTAACACAGTACATTATTATACCAGAGTTGGAGCTAACCATGGATGAATAGCTAGTTAGAATCATAGAATCATAGAATCATAGAAATCTAGAGTTGGAAGAGACCACACGGGCCACCCAGTCCAACCCCCTGCTATGCAGGAACACCCTCAAAGCAATCCCGACAGATGGCCATCAAGCCTCTGCTTAAAAACCTCCAAGGAAGGAGACTCCACTACACTCCGAGGCAGCATATTCCACTGCCGGCCAGCCCTGACCGTCAGGAAGTTCTTCCTGAGGTTCAGGTGGAATCTCCTTTCCTGCAGCTTGAATCCATTGCTCCTTGTCCTGGTCTCTGGAGCAGCAGAAAACAAGCCCTCTCCTTCCTCTATGTGGCATAGATTCATAGATTAGATTCATAGCTAAAGCCCAATCTAGCAGCGTTCAGCAAGTAAATCAGGAAAACATTGGCATAGGGAGAAAGGGAGACATTTGCCTGGATAGGGAGTGTGATCCAAGCTAGAAAGTCTAGCTTTCTTACAGTGTGATAACACTATAGAACCATATTTCTATACTGGATTAAATGTGATGAGACAACTTTTTCACTGGCTGAGAACCAGAAGAAGCCCTGTTAACTAAAGAGCTAAATAGCACCATTTAACAGAATAAATTGTAACCCTAATCCCACTGCTTCTGCGATTGGGTTTTGGATAAGAAAATCAGAAGATAGATGATATGCACCAAATGTGTGAATTTTTCTTGCAAGGACCACTGCAGCGTTTGGTCTTACATTGGACCAAATTTTTCTCACATATTTCTCACAATATAAATTATATTGTTATTAGGGTTGAAATTACTCCACAATATCATTAATGCTAGGTTTTCCTGAAAATAAATAAAAGCTAATGTTTTCCTTCATGAGCAGGGGAAGTCTGTTTTCAGATTTACACAAAATGTTTTTTCCTTGTTTTCTTTAGTTGGCAATTGTAGCATTTTTAGGATATAAAATGATGATGATTACCCTGTGTGTGTGTGTGTGTGTGTGTGTGTGTGTAAAAAAGACATCAGCAGCTCAAAATTAATGTTCTACTCAATATAAACATGGATTTTCTGGTCTGGATGGTTAGCTTGTATGTCCTGTGAACATATGGCATTTTTATCCCTTGAAATATAACAGGATTCCTGTAGGGGCATAAACCCCCCTGAACTCACTGCACTGTTTTTCAATCCAACTGGGAGAGGGTTCAAAAAGCTAGCTGCTTGACTCTCAACAACAACAATTCTTTATTATGGTCCATACACCCAACAAGCTGAAATTGACAACATGTAAAATAAATTAAGATCACAATAACCATTAGAGATCAGAGCCCCAGAAACAGCCAAGCCATACAAGCAGTAGCTTGACTCTCAAATTAGAGAAAGTTAGAACATGCATGAGGACTGTGAGGCTCTCCAGACATGGTTGGACTGCGAATCCCATCTGCCTAAGCCCACATAGCCAATTGAAGGAGGTGATGAGAGCTGCAATTTGACAACATATAGAAGTCTGTTACCCTGTTTACTGGGGGTGGTGCAGAGACTTTTGCTTTCACCTCATCTCCCCCAGACTACAAACTCTCATTCCCTTATCCACATTGAACTGATTGCTCCTTGGATTGCCTTCATTGCCAGACCCTGCATTGGATTTACAGTATCTTATTGATTGGTTCATTTTTGCATTGCTATAATGTCTTTTTCTATTGGCGGAAGGGTTCTTGCACTGGTTTCCATTCATTGCTATTGTTTGTTGTGTGAATGTGTTTAGGTTTAGATTGTTAGTTAGGAATGCTTTTATAAGGTAGTAATCCCTCATGTTCATTGCAAAAGCCCTTTGGTACTAGGAGTGATACGACCTCTGAACCTGTAAGACCCCTATTCGGCGCTAAAATTGCTTTAAAATGTTTAATTGGAAAATGACCGATATTGTCCCCATATTGCCCATTTTCGGGGGGGATTGTTATTGCAGTTCAGGTCTCCTTGGAGATACCCCTAGATATCATTTTGATATCAATAATTTGACTCTCTTCTACAACCCCTCTCCACTGTTTGTGAGGCCCCCGGACAAGCACAGAACTAGGCTCGGCCACTAATTGCTGAACATTTAATTCTCCACCCAGGCAGGCCAGAAATAGCCAGATCCTTGCTTTAGCAGACCTCTCTGCAAACACCCTCATTATGTATGCACGCTGTTTACAGGCACCCTGACAAGCTGAATACTCAACTGCCAAGCACTGAGTATTTGCATACAGTCTACCTCTTTGTCAATTTGGACTTAACTTAATAATGCTAAATTCTGACCTTTCCAAAGCTTTGTCCCGCTCCTAAAACACATTGTTTTCCCCAAGTATGGCATAGCCTGCAATTACATTTCCCTCTATAAAAACCCCTGATTCCGAGACCATCCTTGGATCGCTCCCGAGTTCCAGACCGCCTTGCTGCCACTTTGCTTGGCGAGCTTCCCCTCAGCTACATGTGCTGAGATACACTGAACTCCAGCATCGCTCTCTATCTTCTTTCCGGGCTTCAGGAACAGGTTTCGTATCACCCGAATCAACTATCCCTCTGAAAATCCCGCTATCATACTCACACCTTTATTTTCCTTAGTTATCTGTGTGCGTGTGTTGCTTACATTGTGTGCCTGTATTTAATAAAGATCATTCATTATTTTCAACATGATTTGCTTCTTGACTTGGCCTGACCCTGTAAACATTGGGTTACAAGATCCTGCTGCATTACCCTGCCTCTTGTAGTGCCAACCAGTGCTCTTGACTAATTTCTCCATCTTGTGTAATTGCAAGGTTATTGAGGTGTCCCTCCCAGGACCCCAAGTAAATAGGGTAACAGAGTGGTGGAGTAACGTGGGCAACCCCAATACCCCTAATTTGAGAAGGAGTCACGAACCTCCTCAAATCAGGCTGGTACTGACTTAGGGAACAGCCAGACAAGTTGCTAGAATGCTGTAAGGCAGGAACACGTGTGTGTGTGTGTGCGAAATCAGTGTGTTTGAGCTCCAGGAGCTACTGTGTTAGGGTTGGAATCTATCCCCATTTCTTGCTTGGCTTATGTATATCAGCCGCCCCGGCACTGCCAATCACAAGGGGTGTGCACAAGCTGACCCGGGAATCACATCCCTAACTTGGGGTCTATCGTGGGCTGGGATCCGAAGTGTTAGGCTGTTAGCGCGGCAGGAACAGTCTACACACATCCAACACCTTAGCAGCAAGGCACAGAAAGCACTTAAGAAAGGAGTCCCTCCTCCTTTCTCTCCCCCCCAGAGTTGAAGCGCGGGTGCATCCCGCTAGTAGTTGTTGTAGTTTGTAAAACCGTGGGTGCGTCCCACTGTGTACTTTTTGGGTGCGTCCTGATTGGCTAGCCGACTAGGTGCGGGTGGTGATTCCCAACCTAGCCTAGGGTTTAGAGCAGCGGTTCTCAATCTGTGGGTCATGACCCCTTTAGGAGTCGAACGACCCTTTCACAGGGGTCGCCTAAGACCATCGGAAAATACGTATTTCCGATGGTCTTAGGCTTTATTCCCTCCTCGATGGTGGTGCGCAAGCGCGAGCCACACGCTTGCATCCTCCTGCCCCCTGTTCAAAAGGGACTGAAATTGCTCCCCTTCTCCACTACCAGGAGAACCTCCCGTCTGACGGGCTAGCTTGGGGGGGCAGCAGCACGGGGGGCAGGCCCCCTCCTCGTCACAGCCCCTGTCCCACTCACCACGGAGGGGGGCGCTGCGGAAGGGCTGCGGGGCCGCAAGGTGGCGCTTTTCTGGGGAGGCGAGCTGCGCCCAGCGCAAAAGACAAAGCTGCTGGGATTTCTCCCCCCTGGCCAGGGTCGACACTCTGCAAACTTTTCCCACACTGTCCCTCCAACGGAAACAAGAGTGAAGCAGAAGCAGAGCCTGAGGGGTTCTCGGAGTTTTTTCCCGGGGGAGATGTGCGGCTCCTCTTCCCTCCCTGCCTGCCTCCCCCATTCCTGGCCGGCGAGGCAGCCTTTGCCGGGGGAGGCATTGTAAATAATAAATAATTTTATGGTTGGGGGTCCCCACAACATGAGGAACTGTATTAAAGGGTCGCGGAATTAGGAAGGTTGAGAACCACTGGTTTAGAGGTTTGGCCTGTGGTGTAGGAAGGTACCCCTCACCCACAAATCCAGTTAGGGATGGTTCGGTTTTGGTTCCTTGCCCCCTTTTCCCCACTGCTTGGCCAGGCAGCGTAGTAAGTTCCGAAGTGTTCGTCTCCCCCCTTCAGGCAGGCAGAGTACTCCTGAGGGTCCCCTGGGTCTAGGTGACCTCCCTGTCCCTGAACCGCTTCCTCGTCCTTTTGTCCCCAGTGCTGTCGAGGTGTAAAACTGGGCTTGGGTGTACAAAAGTGACTTTTGTTTGGGCAGGCTGGAGATAGGTTCCCGTCCCTCTTTCCTAGAGAAGTTCCGCAGAGTTCATTTCCCTATAGCTCCCCCAGGAGTCTAGGTGATCCTACCCGTCACTCCAGTTCCTGGTCCCGCTTTTGTGTTAGGAAATTTAGTTGTACAGTGTTGGAATGGCCAAGGAGAGCCCAGTTACTGTTAAGGACCTCATGTGCGAGGAGGAGGTCTGAGGAAAGCTAGAGAGGTGGGTGTTGAGTAAGGGGAAATGCCCCTGGAAGGACTCTATCTTCCAGTCGGCTGATCCCTTTACCACACTCCGTGAAGCATACACCCTGGTGTGGAAGACAAAGAACCCATTTGGGCCATCAAAGGATGCTTTGGCCACCTGGGGACTTTGGCTTATGGCCAGAGATGCTAGTAGTGCCCTTGTTGAGACCCGAGGGAGGCTAGCAGATGTAGAAAAGGAGAATGCCCAGCTTCATGCTAAGATTGAGGCATTGCGCACGAACAAGGTAACGTTCAAGTCTGTCATGCAGGCCTCTGCACAGAAGTTTAATGACATCACGTTAGTGGCACAAACTTGGGAAGAGAAAGCCCACGCTTTAGAGGCAGGGCTGGATCATACCTGGGCTGTGGCCAAATTCATGGTGGGGCAAGTGAGAGAACAGCAGGAGGCTGTTAGTCATGCAGCTTGCCTTAAGCAAATTGCTGCACTGGAAAGCCAGCTCCAAACGTGTAAAGCTTTAATTTCGGCTGTGTGCCTGGAGCTGATCCCAACTTTTGCTCAGGATTTTTCCGTGGAGCCCTTGCCGGAGGATGCTCTGGCAACCCTTCCCCATAATCCGGATTGGAGTGACCCTAAGGTCCCAGTCCACCCGGTAGAGACAAGGTCCATGACCAGACGGACTGCCCCCATAGGAGAAGGAAATGAAGATAGGGCAGAGAGACAGGAGACGCAGGTCACAGAGACTAGGGTCCTCTGGCGTGCCACCGAGGCCAAGGCAATTGCAGACCAACTGGGTGCCCTAACTCGGTCCACCGGGACCATGTGGTTGAATGCAGTCATCCACTTGTATCCCACGGCCAATGGCCAGGATCTGACCCAGCTGGCTTGGCTTTGCATGTCCCCATCCAAGCTCCCCACTCTTGAATCGGCTGTGGCAGCTCGAGGCTTATGTGGCACGGAAGCAGCTGCTCGCCATTCTGGCCGAGAAGGTCCCCCTGACCGCCCATGGGTATGACTTTGACCACGTGGAGTTCAAGACTCTGTTGTACGGAGGCTTGAACCACGAGACAAAGATGACCCTGGCTTATTTAGGTGTTCCTCCCGGGACCCCCAGTAAATAGGAGCTGCACAGACTTGTTACCCTATCTCCAAGGTAGAGGATATAAGGAAGAAATTTAAATTATGGCTAAATCTCACAGCTCCTGACTGGTCTAAGTCAGCTGCAATGTACTGTGGGCCAGGCTAAGGTACTCCTTAAAGATAGAAGCAAAATTTGCACAGAAAATAGATTTATTATGGTTGGATATTGTAGTCTAATTGGGATGCCCAATAACAGTATCATTTTTTCTGAGGAAGAACTTATCTTCTGCCATCCCTTTGAAGGAGCTCCTTTCTGCTGAAGGAGAGGCCTCAGTATCTATTTTGCATTGCTAGACAAAGCTATGAGTTGAAATTCACATGGCTGCATGGCAGATGTTTTCTACAAGAATCTGACTCTTACTGATGGTAAAGTACCAACTCCTCTGATGGACTGAAAATGACTAATTTGAACCTACTAAGAACAAGTTGCTTACCTAACATCAGTGCTTTTTATATTGAAAACCTCTGAACTCACACAAATGGGGTGGTGGTGGTATCCATCACCCAGCGATATGCAGTCCATCAGACAGGAAGTTAAAACAGCATGATCATTTTGGCAGCTGGCTCATTCACTTCTGCATGACTTTTCACAGACTCATCTCCCATATATTTCCCCAGTCCCATTTGAGCAACCAACTAAAACTACAACCATTTATTACAATAGGGAGGGAAGGATAGGCTGAGGGAGTTCAAAGATGACCACATAAAAAAGCACATTTACAGGTAAGCAACTGGTTCTTCTTCTTCTTCTTCAAAGTATTCGTGACTCACAGAACAGCTTGATGTCAATACAAGGAAATCATATGCCACAGTATGTTGTCTCCCTGTATAGCGAGTTTTGAAGCTTGTATGGTTACTTACCAAGAATTCCTATGAGACAGAATTGCACCCTTCATCAACAGCCTTCAGAAGACAATAAATAAATAAACAGTTGCTATCTTTCAAAGCAGAAGCTCATTGTTTGACAGGACATAAAACCAGCACTGCACGACATGCTGTGCCAGCACTTTAAAGCTATGGCTTTAAAAAGTATGTTTGGCTAGCATCTGGAGGCCTTAAGAACAACAATCAAAGTCTTCTATGAAGAAAGTCTTTCCAGATAAGAAAATGAAATATCACCAAAAAACAGGAGTAATGGTTAAGAAATTTGATGTCCAGACTTGATCTTGGGGACGGAGAAAAATGGTGCTGTGACAGGCTGCCCTGCAGGATCGCTCCTGGCTGGGCAGTGGCCATCAGCGATGTAACTGGCTTGGATTGACTAGCAACTGGTCTAAGAGCTGGTCCACTATCTCCCTGGTACGAGAGATACAGAGGGGGCTTGGAGGGCACCCAATTCGTGGTCCAGTTCTCAAGAATGTCAGAAGTTTGGACAGTATTGAGAACAAAGGAAAAGGACGGGGTTGCAGAGCCGCCATGATCGCTGCTAGGCAGCCGATGTGTGACATGAGGAGCGCTGGGGACTTCCAAATAAGAACACAATAGTAAGCTTTGGAATTTAAATGCATTCTTTACTCTAATTTTGAGGGGGCTAACCCTACAGTGCCATATCCTGCTGACTACAAAGAATTAAACTTGATAAAAGTCCATTCTTATACTTAGTAAACAGGAATGATTTCTGTTGAAGTTAGTTTGTGATGGTGGAATAAAAATTAGACAGACATCGGTACTGGAAGTGACATTGAAACTTGTAGGTTAAAGTTGAAGTAAACTGGACTGGACTTTTTTTTCTCTCTTGAGCATTTTCTGGATTTTTTTAGTTCAAAAATATTGGACGGAGGTGGACTGAGATTAAGTATTGAATAGCTGATTGAATATCAAACAACTGTTGAAAGTTGAGATTGGAATTAAGATTGAGAAGACTGGAATTGGATTTAACAGTAGACTTATTGTAATAATCTTTGCAAGACATAGACTGGATAATACATTAACGCAACAATGGAGGGAGACCAGGAGACCGGGAGATTCTTTCCTTTTTTATACTTATTTTTCTATCAAAATTTATTGAGATTGAACAGTCTGGACTGTGAATTGTGGACTGTGATTTACTTGTATTGTGCTGGTTTGATGCAACCCTTGAGATTGTTAAGCAGGAGAGCTTCCTAAAGTGCAGCAAACAGAGAAACTGTAACAACAGAGAATAAAAAGACTGATATCATTAAGGAAACAAATCTTGGAAATCGGACCTTGAAATGTGGAGGAGAACAGAACAAACGATACTGATGTGGGGGAGGTAAAGAAAGTGACTGAACAGCTGTGTGGTTAAATGAAAAGAGGGTGACAGAAAGTGGTTATAAGAAGCTTTGAAATAATACAGAATATAGACAACACAGTGAATAAGGAAGAAAGGGGGAAAATATTTATATGCTTTGACATTTATAATTAATAACAGGGTTTTTCTCTCTCTCTTTTCTCCTTTCCCCTCATCTCTCTTTGTCTCTTTTGACCTTTTGAGTACCCTTTTGAGATTAAATTCAATCTTGAGGTCCTGAAAGGTGAAATTAATTATTTGATTAAATTTTACACTTTTTGCTAGTAATTAATTAATTAATGTTATTGTCCAGTAAGGGAAACCCTTTGAGGTTAAATTCATTTTGACGTTTTGAAATGTGAAATTGATTTTTTAATTTTTTTTAATTCTAGATTCTACCATAGTAACACATTAAAGGAAATAGAAAATACTTCATTGAATTTTATATTTTTTCCTTTTTTTGTTAAAATTAATTAATTACTCAGCAAAAGATATTGACTATTAACATTTATTGATTGTTGGTTATTAAATATTGATTACTGAAATTTATATTTATATTGATAGAAATTGATATAAAGTGAGTAGATATTGCTAACATTATTGTTGTATCTCGATAGTATCCATATTATGTGTGAATTGAATTAGATTAAATAATAACTAATCTTAAGAGAGGTAAATATAAAGGAAAGCTTATTGAAGGAAATTTATTAAGGGAGCTTTATTTACAGTAAATTGATTCAATAGGGCCCTCTGGTGGGTAAAAGTGAAGTTACACTCAGGTTAAATTATAAGAGTTCTATTTGAAGATGTCTGTAGGAGCTAGGAAAGCAGCTTTGGTGGCTACTCAAGCATTGACACAAACAATCACCAATAGAAGACGTTCAGTGGAACAACTAGTAGAACAAACAGCTAAAATAAAAGTATCAGACTCTGTTTTGAAATTCTGGAAGAACTTAAAGAGTTTTAAAGCAGAGATAAGACACGAATGGAAAGATACAAGACTTGAGATGAAAGCAGATTTTAAAAGAGAATTACAATATTTAGGAGAAATAAAGAAGTAACTACTCTGAAAAAAGATATGGAAAATGCTCAAGAAAAGTTGAAACAAACAGAAGACGCCACTAAGCAGTTAAATGAGGTTCAGGACCAGACAACAATAACTGTAATGATTCTGGAGCTGAAAAACAGAGAAAGTTGTCTTAAATTGAGAGGAGTTCCAGAATCACAGGATGAAGACATTTATACTAAAGTATTGACAGCACTCTCGCAATATGTGGATATACCAATTACACAACTGGAAGCAGATTCAGATAGGATTTTTCACCTAAACTCTGGAATTGCTAGAGAAAAAAATTGCCAGGAGATGTGATAATTTCCTTCATTAAAATGAAAACCAAAGAAGCCATACTTCAGAAAAGTTACAAAGATATCTTAAAAATAGATGGAAAAGAAGTAAAAATCTATAAAGGCATACTAATGCAGATCCTCAAACAGAGACAAAATTATAAGTTTTTGACACAATTTCTACTCAAGAAACACATCAACTTCAGATGGAACAGGGTGGAAGGCTTATCTTTCATGTACTGGCAGAGAAGATATAAAATCACATCTTTGGAAAGAGCTAGATTTGTTTTGAAAAAACTAAAAAAAGAGGCAGAAAATTCTCCAGAGACAAGAAGTCAGACCAAGACACAAACAGAGGTTTGAAGTGAAGCACATGCCCTGGTGGAGGATACTGCTAATAAAAGTACAGAAGAGGATATTGAGAATGACTTAGAGGACATGGACCAAGAAATTGAGGAAGATATTCTAGAAGAAGGAGAGAACTTGGAATAACTGTTTAGAGGTGACGTGATAGGCCACTGAGATTATTATCATGGAATGTAAAAGGAATAAATTCAATAGTGAAGAGAAGACATGTGTTTCATTATTTAGAGAAATCTAATTTGGATTTAATATGTCTCCAGGAAACTCGAATTCGAGATAGGGATATCCATTTTTTGAGAAACTCGATGCTAGGGAAATCTTATTTCACTGCATACAATAAAAAGAAACGAGGAGTGACAATATATGCAAATGCCAAATATGAGTCAGAAATTATATTTAATGACCCAGAAAGACATTACTTACAAATTGAAATAAATTTTGTTGATTATAAAGTTTTAGCTGTGGGGATATATACTCTTGTTAATGGAAAGGATATATTTTTTGATAAGATCACAAAAGAATTACTGGATTATAGCAATGAAAGAAATCAAGAAAACGTATTGATCTTGGGAGATATAAATGGGGTATAAATCCGAGAGAAGACAGATCATCCTTAAAAGAAATTAAGAAGCATCAAGGGAAGTTACTTAAGAGCTCTTTTTGGTTAATGGACCATTTCTCCTTAACTGATGTATGGAGATATAAACATGGACATACAAAAGGTTATACATTTTATTCAGAGGTACAGATCCATGTCGAGAATTGATATGTCTTTATTCTCTAAGAACATGCATACAAAAATTAAAATATAGAGAATTTTGTCAAAAATTACATTGTCAAATAAAAAGCTTTGAATATGCTAACAAACTGGGGAAATGGTTAGCATACAAATTAAGAAAAGAAAGGGAGAGAAAACAAATCTTAGAAATATATTATAAGGGTAGAGAATCACAGATCAGACTGAAATAAAAAAGGTATTCCATAACTATTACACAGATTTATATCAGGAAAACTGCCATCCACAGCAGAAAGAAAAGTGTATTTTATCATATTTGGAGAAACAAGATATATTACATATTACTGAAGAACAAAAAAATATGTTGGAAGCTCCCATCACACCTTTTGAAGTATCATACGCAATTAAGAACTTAAAAACATCCAAAGTACCTGGCCCAGACAGATTTACGGCCTTATATTATAAAACTTTTGAAGAGGAGTTAATGATTCCTCTCCAGAAGTTGTTTAATCATATACAGAAAGAAGGAATTCCAGATTCATGGGTTTCCACTAATGTTACACTAATTCCCAAAGAAGGGAAAGACCCGACTCAATTAAGTAATTACAGGCCAATTTCTTTATTAAACATGGACTATAAAATCTTTACATCAATCTTGGCAGGGAGACTTTAAAAAGTTTTACAGAAAATAATACATGATGGCCAAAATGGATTTATACCAAAAAGACAATTATTTCTTGCACTGTTTTGAACATGATTGATTATTTTGAAAGACATAACGAAAAAAATTAGCCGTGTTATTCCTCAATGCAGAAAAGGCATTTGATAAGGTGAATTGGCTCTTTATGTTAAAACTGCTGGAAATAATAAGTTTTGGAGGTAATTTTTTAGGATGGATTAGGGAAATATATCAACAGCAAGAAGTTCAAATAATTATTAATGGTGAAAAAACAAAAAGTTTAGATATCAAGAAAAGCACCTGTCAGTCTTTCCATTACTATTTATTATTGTTTTAGAGGTATTAAATAGAAATATAAGATCAGTCTCTGAAATATGGGGAGTGAAAATCAAAAAACAAATTTACAGACTTAATGCATTTGCAGATGACTTGGTTATATATTTAGAAGAACCAATAGAAAGTATAGATAAGTTATTAAATATTTTGAAAGAATTCATGAAGTGGTAGGATTTAGGATAAACAAAGAGAAAACAGTGATTTTAACAAAAAAGATTGAGTTATAGTGAGGAAAATGAACTTAAAATCAAATCGGGTTTCAAAACTGAGAAAAAAATAAAATATCTAGGAATTTGGATCACAAAACAGAACACACACCTCTTTGAAAATAATTATACAACAGTATGGAAGGAAATAAAACAGGACTTAGAGGAGTACTCTAAATTACACCTTTCATCACTGGGAAGAATGGCAATTCTGAAAAAGAATATCTTACCAAGAATGATTTTTTTATTTCAAAATTTATTGATTATTACTAATGACAAACCTTTTATACAGTGGTGAAAGGAGCTGACAAAATTTTTGTGGGAGAAGAAAAATCCAAGAACATGATGGAAATACTTGACTGATTATAAAAAAACTGGGGGGAGGTTGTAACCTTCCAGACTTGAAATTATACTTCTATGCAAGTGCTTTAACTTGGATTACAAATTGGATAACTCTTAAGAATCCAAGAATTTTGACAATAGAGGGGGCTGACATAAGACATGGATGGCATGTATATATGTGGTATAACAAAGACAAAACTGATAAAGATTTTACAAATCACTTTATTTGAAAAGTAATCTTCGGAGTCTGGTGCAATTACAAAAATAAAGCTTTCATTAAAATTCCACTTTGGATTTCCCCACAAGAAGCTTTTCAGATAAAAAGAGATGATGAAGATAACAAATGGTTAATATACAAATTACTGCTTAACGAGGATAAACAAAATACACTATGATTAAAATCTAGAGAAGAACTCTTATAATTAGGTTATAAATGTAATTGGTTCCTGTATAGGCAATTGACAGAAAGATTTCAAAGAGATTACAAAACAGAGAGCTTTGATTTAAGTTACCAGTATAATGAGTTTAAGAAATTAGTATTTGGGGATACGAGACATATGACCTCTAAGATGTACAAATTACTAATTCAATCAGAGTTACAACAGGAGGTAATTAAAGAAACAATGATTAAGTGGGAAAAAGCATAGAACATGAAATAGATTTGGTAAATTGGGAAGATTCATGGAAAAAAAACAAATTCATTTGCGGCCTCCCAAGACTTAAAAGAAAATCAACTCAAAATGTTCTATATGTGGTATTTAACTCCAGTTGAATTGGATAAAATTTATAAGACTGGTAATGACAAATGTTGGAAATGCCACCTAGAAAGGGGTCTCTTTTTTTCACATGCGGTGGTCATGTCTAAAAATAAAAAAAAATTGGGAAGATGTACAAGCAACTATGTCAGAAATGTTCCAAACTATATTACCTTTTAAACCAGAATTATTAAATATTACTAAATGTTTAGAGGAAACATTGATGAAGAAATATTGGAGAATTGTATTATATTTAGTTACAGCTTCCAGAATGGTTCTGGCTAGGAGTTGGAAATTTTTTAACATGATGGAAGTCAATGTACTGTCATTATGAATTAAAGGAAAAACAAACACAGTATTAAAAGAGTAGCTACCAATTACAAATTTTCTTAAGCAGATATGTGTGATATTACATTAGAATGAAAGCATGTGATATTATATAGAACTAGAAACATAAGATTAGTGAAAAAAGTAAAAATAAGATTAATAATAGGAAGTTAAGAACTTCACAGCAGGATCAAATGGAAATCTTTGGGTTAATAAAACAGGGAATAACTCTAATTAAGGATAGAGAGGAAATCCTAAATTTATATTTTGGAATCCAGATTTCTTTTCTCCACCTCTTCTTTTCTTTCTAATATTTTCTTTTCGTACTTTTCTTGTTTTTTTATGTCTTTTCTTTTTCTTTGCATATGTTTTTTCTTATTCTTTTTCTCTATTTGAGATTTTTTTTCTTGTATGTTATATGTATTTTTAACTTTATTATGTTCTATCATGCTATATTATAAATAAATCTATTAAATAAAAAACCCCAAACTTGATCTTGATAGTATAGAAAATTCTTTTTACAGGGCTTAATTGATATGAATCATACAATGCTGTGACTGAAAGCCAGGCTGAATAAGAGGCAAGTTGGCCAGATAAACAGGTCACAAGACCCCTTGCAGACTTAGCCAAGTTATACCAGAAGCTTTCAAGTGCTAATAAACTTCCAGCTAGCAATGGAGATAAAGGGCCTTTCTGCATTACACTGTTAGCACTATTATTCCACTTTCAACTCCCTATGGAATCCTGGGGTTGTGAATGTATGAGGGACATTTAGAATTCTCAGGCAGGGAGCTCTTTGATCTCAGTAAACTACAAATCCCAGAATTCTACAGGATGTTGGAAGTGGAATGATAGTATTATAACAGTGTAGTGCGGAAAGGCCCAGAGATCAAACAAAAGAGTCACCAATGTTCACATGAAAATGTTGATCAGCATGTTCCTGCTTCCTCTTCCCTTCAACACCTCTTCTTTTATACCCCTTCCTGCCCAAATGGTATAAGGCTATTAATTCTTTGTCATCTACATGCTGAGACCATCAACTAATTCCAGATCCCATTGTCTGAGGTGCAAACTCCTTTGTTTGCCCTACCAGAGAACGATTTGCACACATGCCCTCCAGGCAGATTTTTAGTATAAAAATACTTCATTTCGACCAGCTAGGTACAGTTTTTTCACTTGCTAGATGCCACTATGACACTCTGAATTCCAATTTGTGCTGCCCTTAGATGCAAGTCTAAGCCACTTCACTATTTCTTTGCTGCTCTTCTGGATTGGTAATTATCACCCACAAATCTAAGCTTTGCTGTCATAACTTTCCCTTCCTTTCCTTCAGTTAGCTCTTGTGTTAGTGCATGATTGTCTGAATCCTGTGTGTATGTGGGACTGAATTCCCCCCAATAAACACATTTTAAATTTACTTTTGACTCTTTGGATGGTTTTCCTGCAAGGACCCTGAAACATTGGTGGAAAACTCCTGCTAGTTATAGTCTTCTATAGCCTCTTATAGTCTTCTTAATTAGAACTAATTAATTTCTCATTTTTGAAATGCATTGCAGATACTGCTGGAGGATCTCAAAGGATCCCCAACCTTTTGGGGTAACACCCTCTTTTTCAAAACACAAATCTAGCTCTCTGTTAGATAGACACTCATGTCACCATCTCTTCCTTAACGAAAACCTGCTTAACAAATAAGTACCATTCAGAAATAGCAGTTGGAATACACATGCATCTGAAACGGTGTGATTATTATTGCTCTTGGTGAACAGACTCTGACCTGTTCCATTCAATATGGTGGTCTATTACAAATAAATCAAATAAATGGGTGCTAGATGTTGTTCACAAGGCTGCCTTCTAGAATTCAGCACCCTTCCACCTCTTGGAGTATTTTACAAAACTCTTTTGTATTCAGTTCTGTTAGAACAAGAAGTTTTTATTCCTTGCAGAATGGGTGACTGAACAAGTAGATTCCTCTCAGAAGTATCATGGTTCCTACTTGAGGTACTATACTCCCCATATTGGACAGTGGAGTAAGATCTATTCTTTATCTCTGCAGGTTGAATATTTACGGCAGACCCAAGAAAATCTGCATGGTGACAATTGCTCTAATTCTACTGTTGCTATATTGCTGCCTGGCAGGTGGTTGGACTTGATGGCCCTTGTGGTCTCCTCCAACTCTATGATTCTATCTGAGGAGATTGGTTTGGGACCAAAGACTTGAGGATACATATTTGCAAACAGCAACCCGACCTTCCTCCCTGACTTAGCAATGGGTAACAAATGTTTCCAATCTTACTTTCTTCCCTTTGGACATTTTCCTGCTCCAGAAATCATCACAAGTGTATGGCTGTTGTGGTAGCTACACCTGTACATAGACAATTGCGTTTAGTAGTCACATATATTCCACCTTCAAAAAAGAGCTCAGTATCACTCTGCCATGGCTAACAGACTTAGGCCTTATGGAGAATGAAGACAGCCTACTCAGTGTCTTCAATTTATTGATGCCTGTCTGGGCTCTCATCTGGAGATGACTTTTCTTCCTACATAAAGGATTGTCCTGTCCTATGACAGGACATAAGACTTGAGATTTCCTGATGCTTCTCAGCCTAATGACACCTTTTGTAAGACGGTGGGTGTGATCCCTCCAGTACTGGTTCTTTCATGTTTACCTTCTAAAAATGGACAATTATTTCATGTTTCTTCTTCAGACTCCCCTGTAATGGACAAGAAATACCTCAACCCACGTTCATAATATGACTTTGGATGCTTCTTTTGTACAAGTATCTGAACTGTACTGAGCATAAAGTGCCACCTCTTCTGATGGAGCTAAATTATTCCTTTAAACCCAATACTTTGAATCCATCAGTCATGGATTTTCACTGCCACTAAATGTGGGGCAAAATGTCCTTTATTTATGGGCCGTGCCTTTTAATATAACACAGATCACTCATACCTAGAACCTTCTTAATTAAGGATAATCCCTTTCCTTCAAGTTGTGTTGTTTGGAAAGAAAACCATCTAAAAATGCAGAAATGTAAATTGCCCTAATATCTCAAATCACTTGCTGGTACTCAGTTCCAGGTACCCTCCTGTTTTGATGGAAGATTGGTTTGTACAAGAAATGCCCTTTTGGGTTATCCGGCCAAGGCTCTGCAATGTCCTTTTGTGGGATGATTACTTAGCTTCCTCCTTTGACATTATGCTGCAAGCAGGCCAGACACCCCTGTTCTAATTTGGGGAGTTGATTATTGTTACGTTTGTTAATTATGTATGTGGCCATCTTTGTGATATTAATTTTAAAATTATTATTATTATAGCTTGAGCAGACTATTTTCTTCTGTTACTTCAGCTTATTTCTAACTTGCTTCGCAAATATTGGCTGAAAAACAACATAAGCATGTTTAAGCTAGATGCAAATATAATAAAACTATTTTTTAAAAACCCTGTCTCCTGAGACATACAAGAAATAGGACATCCCAAAGAAGCATTAGAAATAGTGTGTGGGGTGGTGGTATTTGCAGCTAGAAAAGTTGTTTTTATACAGAATTATTAAATAGTTCACATTAAGAAAGTTGTTACTGTTCAATTTCTATTTAGGATTATGGGTTTTGTTTGTATTCCTCTTCTTTCTCTGTTTATTGTTTATGTCTATTTGTTATAATTTTTTTTCTTCTGCTTGTATGTATTTTGTTTAGTGTTTTGTGTGTTTTGTTTAGTTTAGTAAAAAAGAAAGAAAGAAAGAGAGAAAACAGGACATCTTTTATAATAGCTGGATCTGATCTGTGCATTGGTATTTCGTTTTGCATTGGATGAGTTCCTGCCTCCTGATAGTGAAAGGAAAAATCGAACTATAGTATATCATTGGCTTTTATGTGAAGCAAGAAAACAGGGTCAGAATTTCTAGGAATCTGGGCAGACTTTTGCGTCACATGGTGCCACGGAGACAGCTCGG
Source organism: Ctenosaura bakeri (assembly GCA_948474755.1). Lineage (NCBI taxonomy): Eukaryota > Metazoa > Chordata > Lepidosauria > Squamata > Iguanidae > Ctenosaura > Ctenosaura bakeri. The sequence goes on from CAOLHI010005134.1 coordinate 29,300, forward strand.
TAAAAGAGCTCCAAGGTTTTTCGTTTTGTTTGTTCACTTTAGCTCAGTTGACATCCCCCCCCCCGGTAAAGGGGTACAGTAGGGACTCGCGGGGGGTTGGATCCCGACTCCAGGCTCTCCTCCAATCGACAGTTTTAACTCAAAAATACTTTTTAAAAACCTGCAAGGGTTTTGGAAGGCTTCTCCAGCTTAACTCTGGAGTGAGGAGCGCTGTTAAGACTTTCCTTCCTTTTTTCTTGGAACCCTCCAGTCATAATTAGCAATTTGCTACAGTGAACGTGAGGAGGAATTAGCTGCTTGGTCTGATTTTTAAACTTAGTTTAAAGACCTCTTAATCCTCCTTGCAAGACTGTTTGCAAAAGCATTCTGGCCAAGTTTTGTGAGGTGCAGCCCACCCCTCGCCAGAAGCCCATGTTCATGGAAATTCAGGCCATGTTCCAAAACCCCAAACCGTTGCCGGTGGCACAACATGCAGAGCCAGTTGTTGACCTCTGCTATTGCCCTTTCCCTTCGTGCGCCATATCCTTGAACAGGGAGGAGAGACGAAATGACCACCTGCACACTCGTTGTCCTTTGCGATGTGGTAAAAGCTGCTCCTCGCAGTGTCATTGGTTCCGACATGAACCAAAATGAGGGGCTTATGGTCAGTGGGTTTGACCAGCCTGGTTAGCCTCTCTGTTATGTGGTTGATCCTGGCCCCAGGAAGACAACAGATCTCTCGATTGAGCTTGTCCGGTTTGCAAATTGCCGTTTCGGTTCCTCTGAGCAAAGAGTCCCCAACAACCAGAACTCGCCTCCTCTGAGACCTGTCCTGGGCTCCTCAATGAGTATGTTCTACTAGGACTCTCTGGGCATTCTGTTGAGCCTGGGAGCGTTGATCTAGTTCCTGTTGCTGAAGTTGGATTCCTTCTTGTTGACATTCTGTTCCCTCCGCGTGGTGCTCCTCATTGTTCATAAGACCAAGTACTTTGAAGTGATTGTGTAGGTTAAGAGTCTCTGTTACCTTCCTGGTCCTTTTACTCCTCTGTGTGACATTCGCCCAAGCCTCTGTTTCCTGGCACAGTGTGCTGACTTCCTGATCTGGCAGCTCCTCTGTGCATTCGGTCTTCCAGTAGGTCTTTTCTGCCCTATCCAAAAACCACTCCCCTTCCCTAATAAGATGAAGATCAGAAACTCGTGCCTCCAGCTGGCAAACCTTCTCCTCCGAGAAGGTGAACAGCTTGCACTTGGTGCAGGTGTACCCGAGAACATCTTGTGGCAAGAAAAGGAACATCTCACAAGTGTTACAGGTGACTGCGGCAGCTCCCTCACCTTCCATCCTTGAAACTACAGAGAGTAGTACATGGTGTAGTTTGAGAAAGAATAACTGGGCTTTCTTTCTGAAATTCAGCTGTATAAGCTACGTCTGCTCTACCAATTGCCAAGGGTTAAACTTGGAAGATTGAAGTAGAGGACTTCAAGTGTGCGCGCCTTTGGCGTGCGCCACTGGGAGCTCCTAACAAGGCTCCTCCCCTCTAGCTGACTCCTCCCCCTGGTTAGTCAGAGCGTGTGCTCAGGCAGAGCACACGGCCAGCACAAAAACAAGCAAACAAACAGACAAACAAACACAGCCCCCCAGGATAAATGAACCTCAATTAACTGGAAAATTTGATTATGTGTAGCTACATTAATTAATTAATTAAAAAATTAATTAACTGGCTATAACTGATTGCGTATTGAATGTAGATCTCATTCACAATTAAGAGAATTTGGATGAAACTTATTAAGATTCATGAAACTTTGAGGAAATCAGGGTCGACATTGCTATTCTGGAAACTTAGGAACTATGAACTCCTTCCTGGAATTTAAACCACTTGTCAGATAGGAGATTGGGAAGGGGAATACCTATCAGAGATAGGGGAATACCCCTCGGTTTAGAGTACCTTGAAGAAGGGTGGGGAGGGATCTACAGTAGCTTTTGTATAATTAGATCACTAGTAATTAGAATACTAGTGATTGTGGATATGGATACTAGGTTGAAAACTAAAACAAAAGCAATAGTGAGAAGATCCTCAGTTGACTTATCCACTAAAACAACTAGTGACATCGACACAAAGCAGTTAGACATGGCTCAACAAATCCAACATTTACTAGAAGAGTTCAAGAGCTTCAAATTAGAAATAAGACAGGAGCTGAAAACTAACTGTGTGGAGATAGGATCGGACATGAAGAAAGAGTTGAAAACTTTTGGTCGTAAATTGGTCTCTTTCTCAAAAGATATTTCAAAACTGAAGGAAGAAGTAAAAGAGTTGAGGGAACAAAATAAAAAAATTAGAAAAAACAACGGATAGCTTAGTACAACAACAAAGTGAGGAGCGGTCTCAAATTCACCTTCAAGAACTCCGTTATAGAGATAAGTGCATTAAGAGGTCTTCCTGAAATGACGGACAAGAATCTTTATGAGCTGCTAGTTTCTATTCTAGCAGATTATATTGGGAGCTCAGCAGAGAAATTCAAATTGAGTATTGATAAAATCTTTATAGACTCAATTCTCATGTTGCGCAAGAATGAGGTCTTCCTAGAGATATAGTTATGAGCCTAAATAGATCCGTAACTAAAGAAAGGATCTTGCAGACTAATTACAGTAAACAACTTCTGATTAATGAAAAAGAGATTAAAAAACTTTAAGGACATTCCATTCCAAATTCTTATAAGAAGACATGGTTATAAACCTCTTGCTCAACTTCTCTTGAAAAATCATATAAGTTATATGTGGGAAAAAGTGGAAGGATTATCCTTTTCATATAACCAAAGAAGATATAAAATCAACTAATTGCCAAAACTTAGAGAGATTATGATCAGACTCAAGAAAGAATTTGAGAAAGCCAGACCTAATGAGAAAACAGATGAAAATAGAAATGATACTCAAGATTTGACTGATGCTCAAGCCTTAATAAATGTGACTAAAAGTAAACTTAAAAGCAGAGAAACTAGAAAAGGCTGCTAAGGCAGCAGAGACAGTCACACATGATCGAGAGAAGGAAGAAGTTGTTGTGTCAGGAGAAGAAGAAGGCACTGATGAGGAAGTAGGACTTTTTGCAGGATCTGATGTATTAGACCTTGATTTTGAGGGAGAAAGGCAAGAAGAAGCTGAAGAAGAATTAGAGGAAGAATTAACAGATCCATTGATACTGAGTAAGGGTTCTTCTCAACATGAATAATGTAGTAATAACTTATCTAATGAAGGGAATCATGAATATTAAAATACAATCATAGAATATGAAAGGTATTAATTTAGAGTATAAACAGAGAAAGATTTTTCACATGTTAGAAAAAGCTCACTTGGATATAACAAGCTTGTAAGAAGTTCGCCTAAGATCACTAGACTTAAAATTCATGAGGAATCCTAAGTTAGGTTACTGTTTTGCTTCAACTAATGAAAAAAAGAAGAAGAGAATGATTGTCTACGTTAACTCAAAATACAATGTCCAGGAAGTTTTCCAAGATAATCCAGTCATTATATTGATATAGGAGTTTGCATACAGAACACAACCATACTGATCATGGCAATCTATGCCCCAATAGGAAGCAAAGGTGACTTCTTCAAAAAAATTCACAATGAAATATCAAACTATGCTGATAAAAAATACCAGGAAAACATAATAACAATTGGGAACATGAATGGAGTCATGAACCCTATACTTGACAGACCCTCCCATAACAAGAATAAAAACAAACATAATCAAGGTAAATTGCCTAAGAGCTTTTTCTCAATGACCAAAAATTTAACATTTGTTGATGTCTGGAGGTTCAAAGAAGGCAACTCCCAAGGATATACTTTTTACTCAGACCATCACCATTCGATGTCCAGACTTGACTACCTTTTTGCCTCCAAATTTCTTCTCCAAATTGATAAGACATAATCCCAATACAATCTCTGACCACAATCCACCACATATGGAATTAATTGTGAGAAGACCATTGAGAAGTTGGAAACTAAATGAGGTTTTTCTCCGTGACTAGAGATTTGTTCTGAAAATTAGAGAAATAATTTCATCCTACTTTAATGAAAACATCAACGGCGAGGTTCCAATGAGAACAGTTTGGGATGCTTTTAAAGCTGTCTTAAGAGGTTACTTTATAAAGTGGGGTTCAAAGGCAAAGAAGAAGAAGGTAGAAAAGTTGCATAAAATCTTGGAAGACATGAGTAAGGTCGAAAAAGAAATAAGACATAATTCTTCAGAGACAAATTTAATCATGTCACTTAGATTTTTACAGAATCAGCTAAATGAAGAGAACCTCATGGAGATGGAGAAAAAGATAAGAACGAGGAAACAGCGACACTTTGAATTTGCAAACAAGCTGGGAAAGTGGCTAGCGCTAAGACTACATACAGAAAAAGAAGAGAGACTAATTTTGGAAATTAAAGTTGGCAGGAAAAGTTGCATCAAACAAGAAGACATTAAGAATGCTTTTTTAGATTACTACAAACAGCTGTATGGTATGAAACCTACCTCAGAGAAGGAACATATTAACTTGCAAAAGTATTTGGACAGTCAAGATATTCTGAAATTTTCAGATGATCAGAAGCTAATATTAAACCACTCAGTAGCTTATGTGGAAATAATAGAAGCAATCAAGAAAACAGGTAAAGCCCCAGGCCCAGATAGCTTCTCTCCTAATTTTTATAAATTTTTTGCTGATGACATAGCACTTCCTTTTCAAAAAACTTGTGAGGAGATTCTTGTGAAAGGTATCCCAGAGACATGGAGGAATGACTATTACAATACTTTAGTAAACTTCTATAATACCACATTAATGTCCCACATAGAACTTTTCTGCTCATAGTTTACAGAGCCACAGGGCCATTATTAATAAATTGACATCACTCTGTATTTGTTCTCTTTAGTAGATGGTTTATGAAACTAGGAAATGAAACTAAGTTGGACATCATGTCCCAGTAGTTGACTGAATTCTGATTTTTTTTTTCTTTTCTCATTTCCCTGATGGGTTTCTACAATTACAGTTGAATGTTAATCCAACTATACTTCAGTTAAAAGACTCACGAGTTACCAGGCTTAGAACTACAGAATTGGTACAGAAGCTTCTTAATATAAATATGGTCAATATGACAGACTAGTAGATCCAGAAAAGACAAGGTGGAAGAATGACAAGATATCATTTATTCTGTTGTTGTTTGTTCTGTCAGCTGTTAACAGAATTTTCGTATTACACAGAAATAGACAAATTAATGTTTATTTTTTAGTTTAGTCTATTTTATGATAGCAAAAATTCACAGCTTAAGAATACAAGGTACTGTATAATATGTTCTAATATTACGTTAGTTAAATCTTCAATACACAATCTTCAATACACAATAGCGGAGAAGGAATTAGGATGAATCTGGTTTTGACCAGAGTCCAATATAATGAATTTGATATAATGATAATGATATCTTTTCATGATGACAATATCTCTCTACATAATCTTTAAGTTATCTTACGTACCTACTTACTCATGTAACTTTATTTCTTATTGTGTATATTACTTTGCTGTACATTGGGAGATATATGTCCTATAGGTTCTGACAGTGCAGTATAAGGGTGTATATATTCAATAAAGATTATTAAAAAAAAGAATTTCTAGGAGTCTGGAAGTAAGAATTGGACTTCACATGCTCCAAATGGTTCCACATGTGCTTAGTAGAACCAGGTGCATATTTTCATCAGCAACTGCCTCTGACACTAGTGTTGCCAGGTTTTCAGAATACCAAGAAGAGAGTCAACCAAATGTTGACAATCAGGAAGCAGCTATTAATAAGTTTATGTTCTGCTTAAATAGTCCTAAAATGAAAGTATTGATTTAAGCTAGCCATGGATTTCTCTGTAAAATTAACATATTGTCCACATTCATAAACTACGTAATGTAGACATTTTCGTCTTTATGAGAGATGTACACCCCAAAATACAGCACTTCTTTGGTATCTCATTCTGTTTCTATAAAAGGAAAAACTTTCCAGTCCTCAAATAGGGAACATCTATTATAACACAGGACACCTGCCAGCCCCATAAGAGACAAGCTTTCTGTTCCTCAAATAAAGGATGTCCCTTATGGGACATTTGGCAACCCAATTTCCATTAGCCATTAAACAATACACTAGCTATCTTGTCATGCTTTCTTGTTTGAACTCTTCTCTGCTACTGAATGCACAACCTTTCATAATCAACTTAGTTATTGTAGTTGTCATAACTACGCCAAAATGTAACTGAAATAATTGTGTTCTTCCTGTAAAGAACACTGTTCTACTCCTGTTCTACTCTGTAAACATTTTTCTTCCTCTGCTGTATCTCTATTGACCTTAAGCCATTTGAGATACGTCTGATCAAATGTGTTTTTCATAAAGTTATCATGAACATACAGGGTACTACAGAAACAATGAGAGCTAACATGGTGTAGCAGTTTGAGCACTGCATTATAGACCTTGGAAACCAGTGTTCAATTCCTGCTTCGCTATGGGAACCCACTGAGTGACAATAGTGCATCACACACTCTCAGCACCAGAAAACACTGACAGGTTCACCACAGAGTTGCCACAGGTCAGAAATGACTTGAAAGCATGTGTTCTCTCACTGGTAAACCATATCCCAGGATCTACAATTTTGATATTAAAATATGATTCAGTGTGCCTGAGAGGTCTCCCAGATGGGCATGTAGGCAGCAACGGTTGAACAATCGAAAACCAGGTCAAGCCAGTACAATCCCCTGTCATGTAGCCCCAGGAGACCTCATGCTGTGCAAACTAACAGTAAACAAAGGGTCCTCAGCCACTGAGGAGCCAACTTGAGGGGATCAGCATCTTTTCCCCAAGTTGAGCACCGATAATAAAATCCTATCAGGCAAGGACCATCTACATAAATTCACACCACAATCCAATGCAACTGAAGATCCTGAAACTTTGGCAACACCTTGTGATCTCATCATGCAAAAAGAGTTGCCATCATGGAGCTTCTTTTCCATTGCAACACCCATTGTTCTCCCCAGGAAAGGATTAGCCCTCCAGGTACCTTTTCCTCTCAAATAGTCACAGTTTTTGAGAGTTTTGTTGAATCACTCCTGGTCATACCAGCAGACTGTTTCTCCATCAGTCAAGTAATCCCCTCAGCCCTCTCTGTGCTGAGCTCCACTTCTTCGCTGTTTTTCCCGGACCAAGGACTTCAGGAAAAGGTGCAGTATTACCCCAGCAACAATCCCTTCAATAGCCCCCCTATCCAGTTTCCTCTCTTTTGCTTCTTAATAGGTCTTGAATGAGTGTGTGATTGTGTTGGTGCGTGAGACTTTCATTCAATAAAACCATTTTATTGGATATCTTCATTTGGTTTTTGGCTTGGCCTGACCCCGTAAAAACTGGGTAAAAAGACCCTGCTAGGTTACCCTGCCTTTTGTATTGCTATTGCTCGTGCTCTGGCTAGTTTCCATTCCCTATCACATGGAGAACATTAAGGCGTCCCCCAAGGGACCCCAGAAATCAGGGTAACACATGCAACAACAACAAATAGAAACAATCAATCCTCTCTCCTAAAAAGAAATGAATTTCCCCATCTGGCACTCTTATGTGGGTAAAATCACATAGTGTACGTAGAAGAGGCAGCTACCATCAGACTTGAGAGACCACCCAGATTTACAGAAATATGAAAAATCTTTAGGAAAAAATGGCGAGGGGAACAGCTTATTGAGGACTATGCATGTTCAGTGGCTACAGAATGCTGAATGTCCTTTGAGGGAAAAACAAAAGACCTGCGGACAGGAGGAACAGAATGGTCTCCTCACAGAAAGCATCACAGGATTCCCAGATAGCAACACATCACATTTATAGGTTCTGTTTATATATAACAGTTCCTGTAAAAAAAGGTGCAATATACCAAGCTGTTTTGACTGAATCATGGAGAATAGAAGTGATGAAACAGTTTTACCGATGTTTGAGAAGCTGTATCAGAAAATCTGAGTAAGTCCATATGGGCAGACCAAGCAAGCACTTCATGTTAGCTTTTATTGTAAGCTTTTATTGTAATCTGTTTTCAGAGCCATCTTGGCTAAAAGGCAATATACACAGTAAAATATTTAACTGTTTTACTCCCAAAGTGATTGGAATATTTGTGTTGGTAGAGCTCCTGTATGTTTGGCTGATTAATTCTGTTGTCTGTGCAACCTTAATAGAAAACTTTTTTCACAATTTTTAAGTGGAGGGAGAAGAAGTGGGAGAGGAATTACTTTCTTTCATAAGATGGAAAAGGTCTTCCAGCACAAATATTCTTTCAGATCATTAAGTCTGTTGGTGGGATTATCTCTTGTTTTATATCTTGAGCTGTAGTGAAGATGCTGGCAGTTGCTCTTCATGAGTCATCCTTAATCTCAAATGTTATCTATGGCTCTTGAGATTTGCCCTTTAAAGACAAATTAATCACTTCAAGAAATCAGTAGTTTAAGCATGTATACTACAGCAGACTTGCTGAATTTTTCACATTTACATTGATTTTGTCCCAATTGAAGGATGAGCAGGAACTCTTAAGTTCCTTAAGAGTCTTAAGGAACTCTTAAGGAACTCTTAAGTTCCTTAAGCAGGAACTCTTAAGTTACCTTAACACGGAGAAGTCTGCCTGGGGATCTGGTCTGACAGGGATAACATGCGATTTCCTTTCTTTACAATATATTTTATTGTTACAAAACATTTGCAAAAATACATATTTGACAAAGGCCTAGATAGCAGAGAACTATGTCAATATTTATAAAAATGAATACTTATGCACCTGATGACTTAGATATATAAAAAAAACATTAGGAACAAAAACTGTAAGAAAGAGCAAAAAGGAGAGGGAAGAGAGAGGAAGTACACGTGTAAAATCCACCTTGAATCATTTTGGCATATTGTGCTTGTACAATCAAAATATATCAATTGCTATAGTAAAAAATACACAGAAGACTGATATGAAAAGTAAAATGCCTGACAGTGCTAGCTAAATTGTGTATCAGTCCCTTTTTCATTCTTACACACAAGGTGCAGTCATCCAGTGAAAAACTTAAAAATGAGTCTTAATTCTGAGTACACATGCCGAGAATTGCACTGTAGATGCTTTCTTACTGGAAACAAAGCATTAAGTGAAAGTAACATGGAGGTGTTCTGAAAATTTTGCACAGGTTTAAATGACTGATATAGACAGAAACAGTTTGGAGCTGACATGGCTGAGACAGGGCTCTGGCATCTCAAACTATCTGCAGATTTATTGCTAAATGGCTTGCACTAAAGCAAAAGTAACCCATTAAAGCAACATGCAAGGAAAAGACTATATACAAGCTAGTTCACATAGCTACCCAATAATGGTTTGGTTATTATGTCTGAATGCCCCCACCCCCCAAAAATCATCAATAACTTTCTGGTTATTGTACATGCTCAACTAGAAGGTATGCTTACTGACAAGTAAGATGCATATTAACCTTGTGGTCTGTATATATAAGGCACAGTTAAATAGCCACTTATGTTTTCTGCTCTTAATTTGTAAATATACAACTAATATTGTGTTCTAAAAAACTGTAGCAGATTCCAGAACGCTCACTAGAATGACTGGCAACAAGTCCAAAGCATCACAGTAAATACTAGGAAATGGCTTTCATCCAATTTTCCCTTGAATTATACAGTATTCTGATTGCTACTTCAACTGATGAAAAACAGCATTTGGACTGATTGATCTTCAAAAAAGAACTACTATGTAACCTTGCTTAGGTGTGCAGAAAGATCTCTTTATCTTCAAAACCTGAAAGTAACTGTGTTAGTCCACTGGATAAAAACATAATCGTTTTCGCATGCTTTTATTTGAACTTCATATTATAGACTCTATTACAATATCCTCCAGTCTTTCTCAACTTCTGTCTTGGTCAATTCTGTAGCTTTGGATGACCCATCTTAGTATTAAATTTTCACTGAAACTTTCAAATGTACAAAGTGCACATATCGCTTCAGTGTTATTGTTTAGTAACCCAATGTTCTGTAAAACTAAGGGACAAAGGTACATTAACATACCTGGATGAAATGGTTCCCTCACATAAAAATGCTTTACTAAGAAATAGCCCCTCAACATCAGGAGGGTTATCTGCAGAGGAAATTGATAAATTCTTAAGGCAAAACTCCTGGTCTGACATTCCACTCCCCCTCCTCCCACTAGGAGCCTGGGAACACCAATTCTTACTGTTAGCTATTGAGCTAGAAGTCTCCAGATTGTTTCCTTCCCTAATGTTCCTTTCCTCTCCTCCTTTGATAAGTACATTGTGTTACAGACATCCAGTAATCCTACATAAATTCACGATTTGGCAGTATTTTGTGTTCAGCTAACATATCATTTACATATGGGTATACACTTAAATCAATGGAGGAGTGATCAAAGATCCATTTGTACTCAACAGGCCTAATTTAACATCGCACACAGATCTGAACAGCCTTCTCTACTCCAACAGCAAAGGTTAAAAAAAAAGTGCTTAGGGAGGGGAATGAGCAGGAGCAAAGCTGCACCAGGGGAATGAATGCTTAACTCTTTCCTTCCTCATCTGCCCATGGTTACCCTTCCCAAGCCACCTTTCTCACTCGACACTGAGTTCTAAACATTTGCAGATAGACCCATACATCCTTTCCCCACTACTTCTCTCTGCTCTCTGGCTTTTCTTCCCTTCCTTTCAGAACTTGGTCAGGACTTTAATAAGAGGTAGATAAGGAAGACCATAGATTGCCAGATGAAATTCAGCTAACATCCTGCCTGAAACTGTGGAGCACTGCTGCCAGAGTTGGCAGTACCTGAACTATGTGGATCAGTGATCTGACTTAATATGAAACAATTAGGCCAATTCATGCAGGATCGCTGCCCCGCAATTAGGACATGTTGGCAGCAGTCCATAAGTTGTGCTTTTGCACATCATCGTAGTCTTGCTGCCAATGCATTCCCACTCATTGCAGTTGCAGGATATTCCATTAATAGAAAAAATCCATTAATGGCCCTTGATCATGTGGTGCTCCTGTCACCAGTCGCCACGTGGAATGTGCAGAAACATGATCAAGGCACTTCCTTCCCCAGTGCAGCACAGGAAAGAAGCTGGCTGCACTGCAGAAGGAACATCACTGGATGATGGTCTGAGATGATCTTAGGCAGAATTTCTATCTTTTTTTTTATCTCTGTTAACAGATGTTTAGAGGTAAGAATCATATCTATTTGAGACCATGATTGATGTACTTCCGAGAAAAAAGTAAAATCCTTTAATTCTCCATGCATCCAAAACTGATATTTCTTCAAACATCTCAAAAAAGGTTTTTGGCAATTTACCTCTCTTTTCTTGGTCTTGCTTATTTGAGGAGGTTGTTTTGTCCATTTTGACATCCACAACTCCATTCCAATCTCCTGCTAAGATCCAATCTTCATACTCATATTCTGATATCTTTTCTTGCAATTCCTTATAAAATTTCTTATTTTTGTTTGGAACACATACTCCAACTAAAAATATTTTTTTATCATTTTTTGAAATTTCAACTCCTAATATTCTTCCTTCTTCATCTTCCGGTATTTTTTTTTGCTGGGATATCCTTGTCAATATAGATTGCAACTCCTCTTTTTTTCTTCTCATATAGAGAGGTAAAGCATTGACCTAGTTTAGAGTTGTAGAAATACTTATCTTGGTTCTTCTTTTATATGAGTTTCTAATAGTACCATAACTTGAGGTCTTATTCTTTCTAGATGATGAAAAATCCATCGTCTTTTTATTTGTGAGTTTATTCCTCGTGCATTCCAGGTTATTATCTTCATGTTTGTTTCTTTGCTGACTTACTTTCCTTTCTTCTTTTTCTCTTCTGGTTCTGCCAGTTCAGATTCTTCTTCAGACATTGGACTTGTTTCATCTGCCATTGCCATGCCCATTTTTGTAGCTTCTGAAGTTGGATCCAATTTCTTTTCTTCAGTCTCTACTGTTGCCATTCCCTTTTTCAGATAATTCTCTTGGAATTCAACTGATTGTTGAACGGAGTTTATCTTCCTTCTTCTCCTCTCAAAGAAAAAGGAAAGACCTTCTGGTATCTCCCATCTATATCTTATGCCCTTTGATTGCAAATCTTTTGCCAAGAACATATACTCTCTTCCGCTTCTCATGACACTTGATGGTACATCCTTAAAAATTTTTATTTTATTCTCATTCAGTATTAGTTTTTCTCTATAGTTTTGCTCCAGAATCAAATCCTGTGTCTTTTCTCTAGTGAAATATACCACTATGTCTCATGGAAGATCCCTCCGTTTAGCCACAATTGATTCAATTCTAAAGGCCTTGTCTATCTCGTGTTCAAATCTTGCTCTTCTTTGGCCTATATATGGTGCCAAAATATCTGTTACTCTCTGGCTTAAATTTTCCTCTTTCTGTTCAGGGAGTCCCCTCAAACTTCTACTCTGTTGATGTATTTCCAATTGCATTATAGTTTCCTTGTCTTTTTGTTGTTCTTTCTTCATTTGTTCCATTGTGGCCATGTGGAATGTGCAGAAATATGATCTAGGCACTTCCTTCCCCAGTGCAGCACAGGAAAGAGGCTGGCTGCACTGCGGAAGGAAGGCGTATATTGCTTGTGCTCCCATCCACAAGCAGCCGGCTGGGTGCGGAGGGGAGCGTTGGGGACATGCTCCCATCCTGGCAAAAGCACTGCCAGGACTGCAACAGGAGATTGCTGGAAAGAGGTAAGGTGTGGAAATGGCTTTAGTTTTCTCTGTTTCTATCATGGACGGAGGAATGGGATGGGACCAAAAGGACCCAATATTTCAGAATTAAATGCTGATTTCAATAAATGAAAAAGGTTGCAATTTCTGAACTAAATGAGATTGACATTATCCCTTTCCTTTCCTTCCCTACTCCCAAAATGTATACTCTTAATGGGCCTTCTTTACACAAAGGACCCCAGGGTACTGTCATATGCTGCTGGCTAGCTGATCAACTCTAGCTGCTGGCTGCAGGATCAGCAGAAGGAGAAAAGGTATCTTTTTTTCATTTGTCCTCTACCATTTTCCACAGAGCTACTACTTTCCTCCTTGACTGGGGACTGTATTGACCACTACAGGAAATGGCTGCAGTCAGGCTGGCTGCTGATCCCATCCAAGGACCTTCATCTTTCTGAGCTATGCGAGACATAAAAGCAGAGCCAGCCACAGGCAGCAGGCCACCAGTGGAGGTGACTCCTAAGGAGCCAATTCTTACAGCAATCACTTCAAAGAGATATGGAGCAGGGGTACCATCCCCTCTGTGCTTAGCAGGTGAGCTCTAGCTAGGGTGTGGTCATTGACCGAGAATGGGCAGAGATCATGGACCAAATTCCTCTCATACCCACAAAAATAATTGCTGAACATGTTGAACTGCTCTTCTTAAGGGACCTATGTCTATTCTTTCCATATTATTTCCACCTCTGGTACCAAAGTTTCTGTTAAAGAAACAAAGCCCAGAAACACATCTACTTTGTCAACTGCAGTATACCTCTACAGCAAAGGCCTGTACAGTACAAGGCTTAAAAAGCTTTCCACAGCAATCTTTTAAACACCAGTGAATGGGGAGAGAGGTTGGGGGAGGGAGGGAAGATCTCATTCATACATACATACATATATATATATATATATATATATATAAAAACAACAAGAGAAAGGAGCAATGAATTCCAGTTTTACAGGAACTTTTCAAACTTCTGACCACATTCTAATCAAAACACAAATACAGGTATTTTTTTCTTACTATGATTCATTTTTGTACTCCTGTCTACACTCTCAATAGTCAGTGATTCTTTCATCAGTTTAACTATCTTGCAAGCCCATGATATACCAGCAGCTGTTTTACATATTAGTATTTTATTTTTCCTCCTTTCTGACGCAATTAGAGATCTTCTTCTGTTGTTATGTGTTCTTTCTTTTTTGCCACTTGTATTTTCACTTTTATTTAAAAAGAAAAAGAAAAAGAAAAAGAAAAAACACCACCAACTATATCTGTCACTATGTCTTCCACTGAACTCTGCACAGCCACACACACTGTTAAGTATTTCTCATAAAGGGAAGTAATACGGTATGAGTTACTTTTCTTTGCTGTTGCCCCTACCTTTTAAAATGCTTTGCTAAATCAAGCCCAGTCCAGCAATTACAGTCCCATTTCTACAGGTTCTTAATAAATTACTTAATTATTGCAAACAATTCCACAGCAGCAGGTCTGATCTATACTGATCTTTGAATAACTATAATCTGGTCACTGACAAAATGAGTGAATTAGACATTTATAAAATATACTGTCTATACTGATGTACAAGTCTAGAAATTTCACTCAAAAAATCAACCCAAAAACCTGAGCTGACTTATCCATGGGTCAATGTAAGTACTGTACCTTAACACTTAGCAAAAAAGAAACCATCCCCTTCTCTGAGGAGGGGGCAGAAAGTGAGAGCTTAGTCCATCCCTGGCAAATCCAAATGAAGCACCAACCCCCTCTATTCTATCCACTGCACTTCTGTCCTTTTTGAATGCTTGGGTGGGAAAATGGCGGTGGTAGCAACCAGGGGTGGTTGTCCTCCTACGGTTGCACCGGCACTTTCCCCCCTCTGTGAAATGACCTTCAACTTATCCATGGGTCATATCAAAATCCATAATTTTGGCCCCCAAACCTGCCCTCGACTTATAAATGAGGTTGACTTAAACGTGGTAATCAGTGAAGCTCAGGCACAATTTAGTACTTTCATGAGCCTGATTTCGTATAGCCTTACCCATCACTATGTATCCAAAAATCCAAATTCTGTCAACAGAAAACAAAAAATCCTTGGTAAAAATAAATTATGCAAATATTGACTTAATTTGTATGCTTATTCTGATTTTATTTTTTTTCCCAGAAGATGTTAAATTTAATTTAATGTTCCTGAGAGAAAAAAAATCTCAATATAAATATATCAGGCCATGTATAGACACAGCCTGTTGAGAAGTGAAGTAATATTTCACACATCCGGTCTTGCCTACAAAAGGTTATTCATAGGACATTTTGTTGGTCCTTAGGGTGTTACAAGGAAAGTATAGCCATGCTATACAGAGAGACTGTGTTATCTGCTGGTAGTCAAAACAGACTACATAGATCAGTAGAGGCAGCACAGGAACAATGACATAAAAATAATGACAGTTATGTCATCATGGTTGTTAAAGATTTTTAAAAGTAATTTTTTTATTCCCAGATCCTTTTAGAGATACCATCACTGGCAACGCAATCCTAAGCATATTTACTGAGACGTAAGCTCAGTTATGAGTGTTGCAGCCTATGAGAAACAGAGATCCCATCCAACCACTCCTTGATTTTCTAAACATCTAGCAGAAACCACCAATATGCAGTTCTGCAAGTCATAATGACCAAAAACTTGCCTTTTAGATGAGAGTTAAGCTCTGAAAGACTTATACATCCTATTCTCCATCCACAATGCAATCACGGCTATGCAGATGTGTAGACCCCTGAATATCACCAAAAAGAAGCACAGTCTGCTTTGGTGGATCATATTTGGTTGCTTGACTGTTTTACAATCTGACTATTCATTGTGCACTTTATGTTTGCTTATTTCAGACCCATTCTGCTCTGGAAGAGGTATACACATCTGAGT
Source organism: Ctenosaura bakeri (assembly GCA_948474755.1). Lineage (NCBI taxonomy): Eukaryota > Metazoa > Chordata > Lepidosauria > Squamata > Iguanidae > Ctenosaura > Ctenosaura bakeri. Next base: position 44,952 of record CAOLHI010005134.1, read on the forward strand.
CTTTAACACATAGGTTCGTCCTGGCTCTGTGTTTTAGTAGGTGAGGAAAGCTCCAAATCACAGTAGCTAAAACCATACCCATCCAGCAGGTCTTTCTGAAAAACGTCAGCTAAATGTGATTCATAAGCTTTGACAGGAATCTCCATGTTCCCCTTCTTGAGAGATTTATGCAAGAGTTCTTTCATCCTCCTGTTTTCTTTTGTGGTTGATTCCCAAATTATTTCAAGTTCACCTTCCATTTCCCTAGGAAGAAAAAAAATGGATTTGTTAGCTTTGGATGCTTTATTCCCATATTGTTGAAAGTGCCTTTAAGTCAAACTATCAAACAGCATGGGCAGAACAATTACATTTTAGTATCTGAAGTGACATTTAAGTGACACCGTGAGCTCAGAATAATGTGAGTGATCACAGGATTTCTGCTAAGATTCAATCAAATGTATGCATTTATGAGTAAGAATTAATTCTGAAAACATCAAAAAGTTACCCTACTTTCTATCCCCCTTACTGTTAACACCACATACCAAACTTAGTAGAACAAAACATGCCCAGCACTACGAATTCTCTGAGCAATTTCTGTTTAATTCAAATGGACTTGTATAACACTTTTTGGTAGTCTTAACTCTATGGCTGTTGAGGATCATGCTGTACAAGACACACATAATTTAACAGCGTGTAACAGCACGTAATTTCCATAGCATGTTGCCTTTTCCATTTTCTCAGTCTTGTCTAATAATAAAATTTCTCTTTAAAATCAGAGATGGGGCATAGCTCAGCTGCAGGGCACATACTTTGCACAAAGAAAGTTCTATGTTCAAGACTCTCTCCAATTAAGACCAAGAGTTGAACAGAAATTAACAAGGAGAAGAAAATTTGCCTGAATCCTTGGAGAGCTGCTGATAGAATGGAAAATGCGGTGCTAGATAGTCCACTCTGATTCACTATCTTATTGTTATCATGTGCCTTCATGACTTATGATGACCCTAAGGCAAACCTATCACAAGGTTTTCTTGGCAAGATTTATTCAGTGGAGGTTTGCCTTTGCTTTCCTCTAAGACTGAGAGAGTGTGACTTGTCCAAGGGCAGCCAGTGGGTTTCTATGGCTGAGCAGGGATTCAAACCCTGGTCTCCAGAGTCACAGTCCAACATTATATCATGACTGCTCATTCACTATATTAACCAGCTTCTTATCTTAAATTGTCTTCAGCTCTTGAGTGTGTACAAAAACAAAATTCTTTCATAGATAGCTGGATAGATAAACTATTTCCTATAAAGTAATATGATGGTGGAGGGTGCGTATGTCTGGCAGTATAGCCATAATGGATGTGCCACAGTACGGTATGGAAAAATGAAGCAATGTTGTCCACTTGTACTAAATTTCTAAAAAGAAAGGTTAAGGTTCCACCTGGCCTCACAATCACACGTTGTCCTGACACCCATCACTTCCCCAGTGTGACTGGAAAGACTGTGGTTGTGCTGTGGAGAGGCTCATTCTCTACAGCAGGCCTGCACAACATATGGCCCGGGGGCCAGACGTGGCCCACCAAATGATTTTGTGCAGCCCTATCTCTACCTTTCCCGCGCCTGTTTGCCTGCCGAGCCCCATTGATGGGGGTGGCCACTCTGCGCTCGGCTCCCTGGCCCTGCCTCTTGGCTCTGGATAAACAAAACTGGCAATGTGGTGGAATAGTCCTCAGATGTAACCCAGCCCCTTCCACACACACATATACACAAACGCACTCATACACATGGTCCCCTCCATGCAGGAGACGCAGATGGGGTGAAGCAGGGATTTCTACCAGGTTGGTGGTACCAGAACTGGCTTGGCTGGCTTCTTCAGTCATTGAGGGGCAAGGAGGACTGAAGGAAGAAAGGCAGCTCTCTCCTCACCACTATAGCCGTGCCACACACGCATATACACACACACTATTCCTCTCCCAGCACTGAAAGAGAGAGAATGGAAAAGCTTGTGTGGCGAACAAAAAGGTCCAGAGAGCGTGAAGCAAATGAGGAGGCGCTGTAGAGGAAGTGTGTGTGTGTGTGTGTGGGACCAACCCAGAGAGAGCCATCAGAGTGGGTGGGAGGAGAACTGGCAGGAAAAGGAGGAGGAAGAGGAAGGTGAGTTGCCTTTGGTTGGAAGTGCTGCGGGGCAACCTGTCCATGTCCATGTCCCTGTCCCCGTTCCCATCCCCTGCCTGGGTGGTGGCCAAGCCATGGCGCTGGTGTGAGCCTGCGTGCTGTACAACTTCAAGTCGGAGAAGCTGGGTGAGATTTCCCTGTGGGAACACAAGGTGCTGAGCCTCTGCAGCGACAAGGAGATAGAGGGCTGGTTCGAGGGTGTCAACAGTTGAGGTGACCACAGCTTCTTCTTGAACCACTTCTCCACTTTCGTGAAATTGGGTGGTGAGGCCTTTGTGTTGGGTGAGGCATCAGGTTTTGTGAAGGATGGGGACAAGCTGTGTGCGTGGTGCTGGGCACCTATGAGCTCAAGTTGCAGAAGAACCCATACCCTTTCCTGTGCTCCATCAAAGACTCCACCAAGCAGACCAAATTCAAGGGCATGAAGAGCTTCACTGCCTACAAGCTGGTGCCTAGCCACACTTGGCAGCAGGTGCACTGGCACTGCAAGCACTTTGACTGGCTCTATAGGCGCCTAGTGGCAAAGTTTCCTGTCATCTCAGTCTCCCATTTGCAGGCCACTGGGCGCTTTGAGGAGGACTTCATTTCCAAGCGTCACAAAGGCCTGGCCTGGTGAGTGGGCCATATGTGTAGCCATCCAGTGTTGGCCCAGTGTGGTGCCTTCCAACATTTCCTCACTTGCCCCAGCACTGACGAGAAAGCATGGAAGCATATTATAAAAACATATTTTTGTAATATGGTTTATTTGAAAAATAGTTTAATAATTAATTATACTATAATAATTATAATATAATTAATGATTAAACTATTTTGCAAATAAAAAAATTATTATACCATTATTATAACTTTACTTGGAAAGTGAGGTGCTAAAAACCTATCTGTGGCCCGAAGAAGTTTAGTCTATTTAATTTTGGCCCTTACCTACTGCCAAGTTGTGCAGGTCTGCTCTATAGTATCATTACCTGTACAGTAGAACCCCCGTATCTGTGGGGGATTGGTTCCGGGCTCTCCCACAGATACTGAAATCCATGGATAGTACCAAATGCACTATCCCACCACCTGCCCTGGACCCAATCATGGTGGCGGTTGGCAGGAAAACAGTGTGGAGCACCAGGATCTTGCCAGCTGCTGCTGCAATCAGCCTGAAGCCAGAAGCAGGAGGTGGGAAAACAGCAAGGAGCACAATCCCCACTATTTTCTCGCTCACCGCTGCCGCAATCAGGCCAAGGGCAAGGGGCAGGAGGCGGCGATGACTGCAATCCTGTGGTCATCGCTTCTTTCCCGCGCACCACCGGTGCGATCAGGCTGAGGGCGAGGAGCAGGAGGTGGCCATGAGTGAGATCCCGTGGTCATCACTTCTCTCCTGCCTGCCACCGGTGAGATTGGGCCGAAGGCAAGGGGCAGAAGGTGGCGATGAGCACAATCCTGTGCTCCTTGGGCCGAGGGCAAGGGGAAGGAGACGCCGATGAGTGTGATATTGTGGCAGAGGTGGGGAGCAAACCGCAGACAACTGAATCAGCAGATAATGAATCTGTGGATATGGGGGTCCTACTGTATTTCAAAAGTGAACTTTGGCACTGTCAGGGTTGGCAAGATTTGGCTCCTCTGAGCATGAGCAGAGTGCAATTTGTGAAGCAAGGTTTCGCCACAGCAGAGTCCCAGTGATGCAGTAAAATTCCAGAGGCTCATTAAGTAAGACTTGGAGGCTTGATTTATTGCCGCACTCTAAGTTAAGGCTTAGCAAAAACATGCTAGCATTTCAGCAATTAGACAAATGGGAACAACAGAAGACAACGGAGAAAAATCAGGCAGCATCTCCCCTTACAATCAGTATACTGCCAATAGCACGGCAGGTCCAGCTAGGGCATCTAACTGGCCACTGGTCAAGGTGAACACCAGCCTTTTTATGCTTCCTTGTCACCCTGAAACAAGTGGGGTGACCCAATCAGTGCTCTGGTGTGTGGCCTTCTCTAATACACAAGACAGAGCCATAACAAGCCTGTTGGCCTTGCAGCTGTCTGTCTGGCCACACCGCCTCTTCTCTCTGCTGTCCACTCACAGGAAACTTTGCCTGCCTAGCAACAACCTTGACAGGCACTGAAAACAAATGTGTGTGGGGGGGCGGGGGGGAATAAAACAAGTTACGGAATTTAAGTTCAGGAACATACTCCCCTTCCCCCATAATAATAATTCCTGTTGAATCAGAGGCAGGCCATTTGTTTATCTGGTCCAGCATCCTGTTTTGCTAACTGGTCCAATATGATCGCTCCAAAGAAGCCCGTAAGCGGTACCTGAATGCCTTCTTACTACTATTCTCTGCTGTTCCATGCCTAAACAAAGACACTTTATATTTTCTTCAGAAATACCTCATTCATTAATCTCCATCATTTTCTTACAAGAGCAAATCAATACAACTTCACACATCTGCAGTCTAACATACCTTTAAAAGCCCTGTCAAACAAAAATAAAAATCATATGCTGCTAAAAAGATGCGCCAGACTCTCAGAAGGAACTATAAAAAGTAGGGTGCCACAATAGAGAACGTCCTGTCCTCTGTCATCATCTGCCTCACTTTTAAAGGTGAGGAGGGCTAGAAGGATCCTTTCCTCATACCCAAGGTACTCCAACCCCTGATCATCTTGGTTACCCCTTCTCATAAAATAGCTGAAAGTCCATTTGTGAAAAACCGGCATTTTGTGATGCTAAACAGTGCACAGGGCTTCTGCAACTTTTAAAAAAAGTGAACTGCCTCTCCTAGGGGCTTCCAGGATTGCCAATTCACCCTGCAGTCTATGAGGTCTGCAGGGATCAGAGGTCACAGAAGCAGTTTTGGGGGCTATACATGGGCCAGGGCTACATGTTGCCCACCATGAGCTCCCAGAAGCAGAACTGCACAAAATATTCCATTGGTGGCCTCTCACAATCTTCACAAAGGTATACCAGTAGCAAGATGCCTTTCTTAATAATGCCCAATGCAGAGTCTGTCCCTTTTTACAGGAGCAATACTGGATTGTTCCTCTTACCACTGTCAAATTTTCTCATTCTGCCACTGGGTACTGACAGGTTTATTTTTAGCCCGTTGACCTCTTATGAATTTGGAAATATTTTGCAACTGGATATAGATGATATCCCCCAATGATACCTCACCATAAGTTTCTGCAAATTTTGTAGTGTTTCACACATTTTGCAGAAACTTTTTTTCCTGAAAGATGTAACAGATGTGAATGTGGCTGAAAAGTCAAAAATAGATCAGAAACAAGATCAAACCCTATCTTACTTGCTGTGAAGTTTTTCTAGCTTACACAACAGTGCTCATGACAAGCATACATCAGAAAAAGCTCAGCATACAACAACCATTAGGGGCTGCTCTGATTTTGGAATATGACATTTGCACCATGGTAAAAAAGCCTTCAAATTGTATAAAACAAACCATCATAGTGTCTCTATAAGTCTCTGTATGTTGCTCCTAAAACTGAAGGCAGAACAAAAAGGAGGGTATAAAAGCTCATTGAAGGAATACTACTTGTTGATATTAAGAAGTATTTTTTTGTCTTCACTAGTGCTATGGCACTATATGGGCTTTTGTCCCCTCAACATGAGTCATGGATGACCAGAGCAATAAATCAGAAATGCTTTTATTAATGTCTCACAAACCAGTTCTGCTTCTAAATGCCTTCTTTAAAATAGGTTTCTAAATCTGCTTTAACTGTTTCAGTGTCACTCCTCCCTCTCCCTTTTTCTAATGGCTCCTATATTTCCTGTGGTTTTACTGAATCTAATACTGGAATTATCATCTTATTATTAACAAAAAAGATCTCCAATGTCCTTTGGTCTTCAGATCTGTCTGCATGCTATAAATCATTCAAGTAATCTCTCCTGCAAAGAAATAAAAAATCTGTTTTAGTCCTTTTCCAGCTCATAAATGTTGTATTGCCTTGTCCTGGTTCAACCCCTTGCCCATGTAACATTCTAATGCTACAGTATGGATTCTTTACAATGTCACTAATTTTGGGTCATAACATTACTATAAAGGGTGAAGACACCATAATGTAATATGCAAGGTTTGGCACATGATTTATTCTGGGCACAGAGTTTACATTTTCTTGGCACCATATATGAAATAAGGTGCAAGAATATTGCATTCTGGTGTTTCTTATAACAATTTCTATACATTTTCGACAAAAGATGACATCAACAGGTTCACAAGAAAGATCTGCTCCTAAGCTGTATCACCTCTGACAGCATGTGCTACACTGAGTATTCAAATGTTCTCTCATGTGAAAAAACTGACTGAATATTTCATGAGAGAATCTCTTCTCTGATTTGCCAGTTTGACATATACATGGACTTTCTTTTTTTAACCAGGGGCTTGGGGAATAGCATTCAAACATCAGGTTGGTTGCCTGATGTCTAAAATGCTGTAGTTCAGCAAGAAATCCATCCTTCAGATCTGCCCGCATGCATACAGGCTACTATATTTGGCAGCTTCAAATAATGCCATGTGGACACCATTCCATACAAGGAACTGTTAAGTTGCAGTTCAACGTGCAGATCCAGCAATCTTTTCTAAACAATTAGATAGTTGTTTCTTTGAAGATTTGCTCAGGTATGAATACCCAGATTCATGTGGTGAACTGCACCACATTTGAACAACCTGTCACATGGAACAATGCCTGTTTTGCATTGGCAGCTTCATGGGCCTGTCAGATATCACACCTTTTAAATGTGCCTCAGATCTAATTCTTCACTTGTTTCTAAGGTACAACCTGCTTTTGTTGATATTTGCCATCAAGTTGACTTTGACTTATGGCAATCTTATGAATCTCCAAGATCCCTGATCATCAACTGCCCTGCTCAGTTCTTGCAAACTCAGGGCTGTGGCTTCCTGCTTCTGCTTAATCCACCTGCTTCTAGTATGGTCTTCCTCTTACTGCTTTCTATTTTGCAAAGCATTATTGTCTTTTCCAGAGAATCATGTCATCTCTTGATATGTCCAAACTGTGACAGCCTCAGTTTAGTCTAAAGAGTTTATGTAATGAGTAATGGCTTCTAATGAGAGTTCAGGCCTATTATATAGCCTCGTTGTCTGATTATGTATCTTATTTCATTTTTATAAATTACATAGATATTTTAGAGTTAAGTGTGTTTTCAAGGAAAGCTATTATATGCTTCTTATTATATGTTCAAGGGAGCATGTTATAACTATTTTCAATTTACTAAATACTAGTATTCCACATTTTGTCTTTCAGTAGTGGAAACTTCAGGGTAGCTAAAAAATATATAGTGACACAATATCAAAAATTATCTAATAAAATAAAAACAGCATGCAAAAATATGAACAAGAGGAATTTGTAAGAAATTATTTGTACCACACCAAAGTCCTGACAGATTATGATCTTTTCTAGCGGGTGAAAGGCCATCAAAGGAGACATACGCAGTTCTTAGACTAAGAAAATTCCAAGGTTTGTGATAGTCCACCTGAACAGCCATTCTATAGCTAATGGAGAGTTGAGACAGCAGAATCAGATATATCCCACATCAAGTCACAGACTGATGGCATCTTCTTTGTCTGGTTCGGGACACAGCCTGATACTTCTCTGATCTCCTGTACTCTCCGCTAGTAATGCGTTCAGGAGTGAAGCAGAGACTTTGGGGAGGAGGTTTGGTCACTGCAGAAAGTGGGGAAGAATACTAACATTTGCAACAACCCTCTCCCCAAAAAGACTATGCAGGTGAGCTTAGACTTGTATATGTCACTAGGATGCCAGCCAGTGTGTATTCCAGTAATCTGATACAGATGGGACTAAGGCACATTAGACAAGAATGCAGTTGCTGCATCAGCCTCAGCTGAGAATAAATAGTCTTGATCACAGATGCTACCATACTTGATCTTCCCAAGATACTGCTGGACAAGGAGGTCTTTCAAATTATCAACCTAATTCTACACAGCAATATAACCCACTGCAAATGGGCTCTACACCTGTTCCTTGCTCCTTTTAAAAAAATGTATCAAGCAATTCAATCTTGCTTAGGTTAATTCTCTATCTGCCTACAAAGAGCACTTTATGGATATCAACATACTGGTCCAGATGTTGTTATTTTAATCTTATAAGAAGTCAGCCACAGTGCTGCTCTTTAAGAGTTAGAAAATACAAACAAACAGAAACGTGATCTGGCATTTTTAAAAGGGGAAAATTAAATGAAAGGAATAGTTGATCAGACATGGCACATGAAGCCACAGATTTTATATTATTTGAACAATAAGCCTCAAAGTGTGCATTCTCTTCTTCCTAGGCAATTCAGGTCACTTCTGATTTTTTTCTTCTGTAAACACAGAGAACATTAACTTACCTCACTGGTGTCCTAGTAGGCTGAATAAACTTACTTCAAAGCTGTTTTAATACAAGACTCTTTTCTCTCACTGACTCTTAGTGAATTTACAGTGATGAGCGCAAAAGGCTGGTTGTTGACAGCACTCACTTGCATGTGTACTAAGCTGAACAGAAATATGACTCTTGCTCGACTGCAGGACAAATGGAGGAAACAGAAATTGCAAGGAAAAAGGAAAATAAATTCTTCATGTCAGGAATCTCAAAGGGAGAAGTATAAAAGAATATAAAACTAGCCATGGATCAGACCAATGGACTTTCTAATATAGTACCCTGTTTCCCCCAGAGCAAATGTCCTTGTGAAGCTCACAAGTTTCACTCCTGCTCTTATTCCCCAGTAACCTGTCTTAGAAACATACTGTCTCTGAAACTGAAGAATGACCACCTAAGCAGCATGACTAGTAGCCACGTATCTCCCAGACTGTCCAATACCTTCCAAAGAAATTAAAGTTAATTATCAGACCATCACTATTATAAGAACAAAAGAATACTTCATGCCATCTCCAATCAAAACCACTCAAGTTCATTCAAGTAATCTATAGCCTATCTTGGACAGTGATACTTCCTTCTCTTGGTTTTTGGGTAGGAGGAGGGTATTTGTTTATAGACAGCCACTCTCTCAACTGAAAAACAAATTATTTGTCATCAAAAGAATAATAGAATCATAGAGTTGGAAGAGACCACAGGGACCATCCAGTCCAACCCCCTGCCATGCAGGAACACACATCAAAGCATTCCCAACAGATGGCCATCCAAGCTTCTGCTTTTAAAAACCTCCAAAGAAGGAGATTCCACCACACACCGAGGCAGCATATTCCACTGCCGAACAGCTCTGACTATCAGGAAGTTCTTCCTGAGGTTCAGATGGAATCTCCTTTCTTGCAGCTTGAATCCATTGCTCCTTGTCCTAGTCTCTGGAGCAGCAGAAAACAAGCTTGCTCCCTCCTCAACATGACATCTCTTCAAATATATAAATATGACTATCATGTCCCTTGCAAACTAAACTTCCTCAGCTCCCTAAGCCACTCCTCATAGGGCATGGCTTCCAGATCCTTCACCATTTTGGTCACCCTCCTCTGGACACGCTTCAGCTTGTCGATATCCTCCTTGAATTGAGGTGCCCAGAACTGGACACAGTATTCCTGTTGAGGTCTAACAAAAGCAGAACAGTGTGATAGCATTACCTCTCTTGATCTAGACATCATATTCCTGTAGAAAACCCCCACAATCACACCCCTGTTGTTTCTCACTGCCTTAATTTTTACCCAGATGCTCTTGACCTGGCTTCCTGGATTTAAGTCATCGATCTCTTCGCAGGTGAAAACATCCTTGACATATAAGGCTACTCCTCCTCCATTTTTTTTGGTCTATTTCTGTGACATAGGTTATATTCCCACTATTCCTACATTCCAATCATGAGACTCATCCCACCAGGTTTCAGTGATGCCTATTAAATCATATTTATTTTGTTATATTAAGAGTTCCAGTACATCTTGCTTATTTCCCATGCTCTGTGCATTAGTGTAGAGATACTTAAGACCATGTGCCCTTCCTGGAAAGTCCTGTACTAAAGTTACTTTTCCTCCCACTGTTTGTCTCTAATACTACTTGGCCTGTTTATCTGTATCATATGGGCTATTTTCCCCACCACTTGCTGAATCCTTGTCCTGAATAATATTGTCTCCCTCCCCAGTTGAACTCTGTTTAAAGACTTCCTGATCCTCTTTGCAAGACTGTTAGCAAAAATGTTCCTGCTGATGGTTGTGAGGTGTACCCCATCCATTGCCAAAAGACCATCTTCATGGAAATGGAGACCGTTGTCATGCCCTGCTTCCAGAGCATGGACTTTGACTCAGAGTCTGAAAGAGAGGGATGGAACAGAAGGCATGCCAGGGCCTCCTGTATCAGAGAGAGGTTACAGTGCCAGAAACAGAACAGGGGATGGTGCCAGCTCCAGCAGAGTCTTGCTTCTTCAGATATAGAGGAACATTTACCTCAACACAGCTTCTCAGTGTACAAGCAACAAAGAGAGAGCCAGCATTGCTCTCTCAGGATTTATAACCAGCAACAATCAATCAAGTCTCAGCTGTGCTAGGCCTGGGACCTATTTAGCTGGAGTCTTTCCTCTCCAGGAGTTGTCAGAGCTTGTCTGACCACCTTGCTGGATGTCTTGACAAATGCTTGGATTGACCTTGGACACTCCCTTGCTGTGAAACTCTGCCGACTTTGTTTATGTTGGACTTTATTTATGACTCCTTGGTTAGTGCCCGGAAGTAAGTAATATGCTGGGAGATATTCAGTTTGTTTGTTTGATTTATCAGCTCTGCCAGGACTGAGCTAGGACAACCATGATCCAAAAAACCAAACCACTCCCAGCGGCACCATCTGTGGAGCCAGTTGTTGACCTCCACTGTTCTTCTCTTCCTTCATGGGCCATGTATTTCCACAGGGAGGAGAGATGAAATGACAACCTCTCCTTTATTCCAATTACATGTCACTACAAATCTCAGAGATCTTTCTCAGATCTTACAACATTTCTGTGTTAAGATTTCATGTTCATTCTATTTTTTTCCCATGATGTGTGCACTAATATACAGACACTTTGAAGCTATGGGTGTTGCACTACCCAGTTTCCCTACTGTATTTACTTGCAAATTACTTTTTTTGGTCTTGCCTCCCACTCTGTTCCATGTGTTTTTGTTCATAATATTTGACTCTGTAGTTAACTCTAGGCTTTTGCCATCCGATCTCCAGAGTTACTCTAAAGACCTTGTGATCAGGTTTATGAGGTTCCTCCCATCATGTGCACACCAATATAAGCAATAAGACCTTCATACTGTTATTGTAAGTAACAATGCACGAAACCAAAACCCTTCCTGATGGTACCCATCTGTGTTCTCAGCTTGTTAACTGGTTTGCAGTAATGCCCTCAACACTCTTTGTCAAAGGTCTTTTCCTTATATTTGCTTGTCAATTTTAGCTTTCTGGTGAATCTGTCTTGCAGTGTCAGCCTCTCCCTATAAATGCAACATCATCATCATCATCATCATCATTATTATTATTTATTTGTATCCCGCCTCTCCATATGGATTGAGGTGGTGAACAACTTACAAATAGCATGTATTTCTATACATGCCCCCAACAAGCTGGGTACTCATTTTACCAACCTACGGAAGGATGGAAGGCTGAGTCAACCTTGGAGCCCGGCAGGATTGAACTCACAACCTTGTGGCTTGCAGTACTGGCATTTCTGGAAAAGAAATATAAAACTGCTATCTCTACCCTTCAACATCTCTACAAAACCCCTCCCTTTATGTTAAAAGGCCCCAAGTGACTGACATTATAGAAGGAAAACAAAGCAAAAGTTTCTCTGCAAAAAACCCTGTACACTTTTAAATTCAGACCGCTGGCCTAATGATGTCTTCCTCTAAAATAAAAACATGCCATGTGTATAGACACTAGGAAACATTAGGCCACATATTTCACAGACTTCGTTTATAGCACTGATATTCTGTTTGCCCATCCTATTCTTAAATATGTCAGTGAAATTTCTATCTACCGGCAATAATTTTCTAGACTGCAAATTTTCTCCTTGAGTGATGCTGGTAGAAAAAAATCTCCATCAGTACATTACTGCCCCAGCACTACTGATTCTGGTTGCCAAGCTACAGAAGATTAGTGAAAAGAATCCCACCCATTGTTCTGTAGTTTCTGTTATTCTTGCAAGAAAAAGGATTGGGGAGAAAGATCAAGAAGAACCTTTCAACAGATAGAAAACCATAAAGCTAACAAGGGACTGAGGTGAAAAATAGTGTTTGGGGGTTAGCTATAATACAGCAGCAGATAATATTTGCTAACATTACTAGATTTTGGTAAAACAGTAAAAAGAAGTACTAAAGGAATCTGGCTTGAGCTCAGCATTCAGGATATGTAGTAAAAACATACCCACAGCTTTTTCACCAATTTAAAACAGAAATGTTTTAATTTTTTTAAATTTGACACATCCAAAAATAAATTCAACAGGTACATATCTCAAATATTTTACAAATTTTACATTGCTTTTCACTTGGGTTTATAGCTTAGATTAACCTTTATTTGTTCCTTCCTGGCTTCCTTAACAATTTTATTTAACACTTTTCCTACTAAGGTCTTATAATATTTTATTAGTCTTTTTATTAAATTCATCTTAGATTAACATAGGCCATTTCTTCACTACACTGTTATAGTGCTATTATTCCACTTTCGATATCATATGGAATCCTGGGGTTTGTATTTTAGGGAGGGGCGTTTAGAATTCTCAGCCAGAGATCTCTTTGGCCTCAGTAAACTACAAACTCCAGAATTCCACAGGATGTTGACAGTGGAATAATAGACTATAACAATGTAGGGCCAAAATGGCCTTAATTATTTCTTCCACCAATATTTCGTATAATCCAATATCAGCTTCCATTCACTCTCAAACTGTTGTATTGATTTTGTCCTATCTCAGTTAGAGCAGCACAGCCGATAACTCAAACAAAACAAACTGAATAGCTCCCAGCTCGTTGCTTACTTTTATTCAGTAAGTACAAGGTCATAAATAAAGTCCAGACAAAAATTATAGAAAACTCCCAGAAACAATATACATTATATATATTTTTCTTGCAAAAACAAAATATACAATATATACTTCCTAGAGAACAAATACACATACAATATTTATATTCACAAATATAATGTATTGTTCATATAACAGGTCCTTACAAGGATTGTACTGTGTACATAAAATAGATGATTATGCAACTACCCCACAGAGCTTGTAATCCATCCTTCTGTGGTAATCCAAAGCCTACAGTCAATTCTTCTAAGGCCAGTTTACAGGCAGTTCTTCTAAGGCCAGTTAATTCTTCTAAGGCCTTAACTCAAAGGCCAAAATTTGCTTCCTGTTTCACTAGGCTTGATCATAGCCAAAGCATTTAATACATGTGCTTATGTGTTGCAATAATAGTGTAAACAGGACTCACAAAATCCCTCCTTCAACAATTACAGTGCATCTCTGCAAAATATACAAAGTAGAGCAACAACCCATTCACTGCAAATAGTGAGAATGCCAGGCTTATCAAGTAATCTCAAAAGGTAACACATGTAGTCAGGACCCAAAAAAGTTTTTCCTTCAGGGAAATGTAATATCCCTCTGCAAAATATATAGTGTGGAAAAACACTCTTCCCGAGTTCTTCTGCAAAATGCTAAAGGGGGAACAAGATATAACAACACAGTCCCTTTTGATAGATCCATTATAAACAGCTGCACTCAAAGTCTGAGCAGTTTTGTTTCTCCTTAAAGGAGCTATGATCCTTAAAGGGGCTATGTTCGTTGTCCTGTAAACTCATTTTATAAGAATAATGAGCAATCCCGGTATATTAAGTCCAAACAGAGCAAAGGATATGAAAAAGACCTCTTGCTAGAGAAGTATCCTGGACACGTCAACTCTGTTATGGGGATGTGAGGGAGTTGCATTATTGTATGTATACAGTACAATCCTTGAAAGGGCCTGTTATATTTGTGAATATAAATATTGTATGTATATTGGTTCTGTAGAAAGCATATATTGCATATTTGCTTCTGCAAGAAAAATATATATAATCAATGTATATTGTTTCTGGGGGTTCTCTATAATTTTTGTCTGTGCTTGTTATACTCCAGAGAGTTTTGTTGTTGCTGAAACATAAATAAAGCCCAACAGAATTCTAAGGCAAGCAAGTCCAAAATTAGTCAGCATAATCCAGATTCAGGCACAGAGTTCAGCAAGCAGGAAGGTCAGGTAAGCTCTGACAACTCCTGGAGGTGAAGGGCGGCACCTATATAGATCAGCCATCTAACACAGTTATTGCCTGAGTAATTGTTGCCAGCTATAAATCCTCTGAGATCAGCATAGGTTCTCTCTTTGCTGTCTGTGCTTGACAAAAGTGGGTACCAGTAAGTTATCTTCTTTGTCTTGAAGGGGCAGGACTCTCTGCTGGAGCTGGCACCACCCCGTTCTGTTTATGGCACTGTAACCTCCTCCTGTACAGCAGGTCCTGGCATGCTCCCTGTTTCAGATTCTGAGTTCTGGAAGCAGGGCATGACACTCACAGCATTAGCTGGGCATCAACTACCCAGACTGTCACAGCAACCAGCAGGGGGTCTTGCTTGGGCTCTGCAGGAGGTGTTGATGCACTTATGTCTTGCTGTCCCAGGCTGCAGAGTCCTCTGAAACCTGGGGGGACCTGTTTCTATCTTATTTTATTTTTGACCTTCTTCTTACTGGATAAAAGTAAGTAACAAACTGGGAACGATTCAGTTTGTTCTGTTTGAATTATCAGCTGTGCTGCTGGGACTGAGATAGAACAGTTTTCCACTTCTGTGGATAAACTTAGGCAGTGTCTTCCTATTCTCTTTCTGGTGGGAAAGATGACCCTGACCAACGCGAGGAGTGGCAGCAAGCCTAGTACATGGCTGATTCGAATGGTCTCCTAATGCCAGCTCAGGACCAAGAGGGTTGGCTAGCCCTCCAGTTCACTGAAACTGGAGCCTCTCTCTGATCACCTGCCACAGAGCCAGTACTACCTGGGCAAAAACATCCATTGGCTTTTCTTCAAAGCTCCACAGCCTGTTCAGAATGTCAGTGTAAGGCTGTATCATAGCAAGGCAGGTGGTCGATCCTGACTCTGGAGTACTGGCCAAACCTCACCTTGCTCCTTGTCAGCGTACACCAGCTTAGCAAAGAAAATCCAGTTTTTCATGACTTCCCAGTGTCTTCTTCACAAGAAGGTAAATGCTCTATTTCTGTGTTATCAGCTATATGTACTATTTCTTCCAAGATGCAGCAACCAACCATGAAGTATTCAGCAAATCTGCTGTTATTTAGAAAACAACGGAAGGAAAAGTGCTACTGTTCCTAACAGTTTCCCACTATCAGTTTTCTTGGCCGAACTGGGGTGCTATATCAAAGAGTGGGAAACTATTTTGGTTACAAACTGATGCTGGCTTCAAAAAAATGATATCCATAAACATCATTCCATCATGCAAGAAGGGAAGCATGACTGAAGAGCATATACAAGCAGGAAAAAGAAAGAGATGGGCAATGTTCTAATCCTATTTATTGAATATGTTGAAAAGCTGAGGAACACTAGGACTAGACATACAAGATATGAATCTGGAAGGACATCCGAGTCACTGAGATTAGGTGATCTACCCTCCTCTCTCATGCTGCAAAATATTGTATTAAGCAGCACAAAGTTGTAACAATGGAAAGCAATATACCATACTAACTAGTAGCAGTTCATGGTGGATTAAAAAACTGTTAGCAAAAACTACAGCAGCATTGTTTGATGCTAAGCATGAGACTTATATATTTATTTATGAAACCATTTATATACCATTCTTTCTTCCCCTCAAAAGGGCCCCCAGGGCATTTGCAACACTAAAATAATTTAAAACAAACCAGTTGTTTGAGCTGTTTAAAATAAACCAAAAGTTTAGTGCAATAATTTTTACAAGTCTTAAATACCTACTTAAAAATCAAATTATGCCATCACTGAAAAGATCCTGTCCCCACTAACTGCACCTCCATTGGCATCAGAATGCAGAGCACAGCCTCTGAAAATGAGCACAAGTTACTTATAAAAGCAACTTACAGGTAATAAGTAATTTGACCACTGAAATTAACTACAAGCCAGTGTATATAAAACAAGACCAGAGTGATGTGGTCAAAAAGCAGGCATCAAAAATTATTCGAGCAGTTGACGCTTATACTAGCTTCAACGAGAGTGCCAGGTAGAATGTATTAGTGTAATCTAGTCTAAATGCGACTGAGGCATATCTAATAGGGGCCAGATATAAGCCTTTAAGCAGCTCTCCAGATGTGGCTGGCCTGCAACTCTCAGCACTCCTCACCACTGGTTATGCTGGTTAGCCTTGCCTGGAGTTGCAGTACAACCACATCTGGAGAGCTATATGACTCCCACTCCTGCTGCAAGCTTTGAAAAACCATAGCAGGAAAGAAGCATATAACACGATTCATATTAACAAGAATGCATAACCAAATAGTCACAGCTCCTGCATCCTAATAGCTGGCACAGTTCCACTTGCTTTAGCCAAACCATTACCTGCATCCTAATATAAATATGACCTGCATGACCAAAAACCACTGACAGAAATCAACGCTTCCATGCTATTTAATGGTGTCTAAAGGAGCCTTGAAAATCAACTTTAGAGATGGCCCCTCAAGCAGCAAAATTTGGGTAATACTATGGTTAGCAGAGCGAGACACAACCCACCTAGATGTTCTCCTGTTTAAGTCCCACATAAAAGAACCTCCTTTATGTGCTTTTACAAAAATGTTTGAAAGGATGGATGCAGTTTACATTTCAGCTTTTAGGCATCAGTCTTGGGCTGGCTTATTTTGAGCCCATTTCAAAGATGTTTGAAATAAATTTTTCTCAAGAGCATGGGTGAGCATTTATTGCATTGAGCATGCTAGTGTAATTCAGCTTTTTCCAGTATAAAAGAAATACCACACATGTGATTTATTCTCTAAGGGAAGAGCTGACATTCATAGCACAGATGGCACACTGCTTGACTTCTGCTTTTCACTATATTGTCTCATTATGGTTGGGATGATCTACAAAAGCAACAGCTTAATTACTATCTCCTGCCTTGATTTATTATTGGTAAGAAGAACACTCTATAAATTTAGCCTTCCTGCTATTAAAATAGGGAAAAACTTCACTCTGTATAAACAATCTCAATGCAGAGAATCATGTTCTAGCCAAGACCTGTCCAACTGCTTGTTTTTCCTGTGATCAGTATCCTCCAAATGTGTGAGACATTCCTCTTTGCCAAGTATCGTTAAGTGACTGCTTTCATTTGCCTGTCAGAAAACTGTCAGTTTGGGACTTCATCAGGCCTCACTGGAAGATGTTATTAACTCAATGAGCACATGATCAGTGAATCACTTTAGAGAGAATTATTGAAAGCTCAATTCAAGTTAATAGCTTCTGTGTGTTTGCTTTCCTTCAAGAAGAGGCAGCAAACAGCCAAAGGGATTTTTAAGGCTGGCTGTCAGGACTATACATCAATGACTTCCTTCAAGGATTTGTAGGCTGAGGTCATGGGAGGGAAGAAGAGAGAGCGGACAGATGAAATCAGTTCAGAGGAGGAGACCGGTATTTTCAACCTAGCAGAGAGACAAGAAAGCGAATACAGCGACAGCACACCAGGTGGGGCTCTCAGGCAGAATATGTTCTACATATGCCTTCCTTTCACCAGTCAGATCTAATTGGTTTGTTTAAGGCTTGGCTGACTTACCTTTTCTGCTGCAGCACTTCATCAAGGGTTTCCTGCTTATCTTGCAGCAGCCGCTGAAGATGTTTCATTTCTTGTTGGTACTGAGCAGCCTTCCCAGCAAATTCTTTCTCCTGTTCTGTTACTTTGACGCTGATGTCTCCAAGCTTCCCAGTAGCAGTCTTTTTATACACCTGTGAGAGTTGGAACAGAGTCCAATTGAAAGCACTGCTGGGATTGCTTATGCACTGCCGGATCATAATCAGCAGAATGATGGTATTCTCCTACTATGGCTTCATTCTGAAACCAGGGATGTCTTGTTTAAAGAACCAGTCGGGTAGGTGGGAAATAAACTGATCCTTCTTCAAGTATTTCTACTGCATGTACTTTCCACAGTGTACAACAGAGGTGTCACTGCATGGGAATACTGTGCTATTTTTATGCTTCCCTTTATAAACAGCTCAAAGACAAATAGGTTTCATTTATCAGGAAACCAAGCCAGACTTTAAACACGTTGCCTATTTACAAAATTCAGTGTTCTAATTTTAATAATCAATGAACACATAAAGGAAGAGATGCTATCAGGGGACGTTGTGGTATCAATCCTTTTATCACCGGGGAAGAGGAAACAATTCTCCTTTTTTATCAGCTTAGACTTCTATTTGATGTTTCTTATATTTTAATATGTACTTTTTTCTCTCTGAAATACTGGAACAGATCACCCATCTCTTCTTGCTTGCCATAAAAACGCATCATTTCAAAATGCATGACACCTACAAAAACAGAGGTGGTCAAATGCTACATCAAGGTCAGTTCTTTGTCTCATCAGTTAATCTTGCTCTCAAATTTTTAAAAATGCTAACCATACAAGTATCAATAGTAAGCAAGACTGAAAGGAGAGAAAAATCATCCTAGGAAAAAAAGTTTCATTCAAATTTACATTTAAATTAAACTACTCGTTTGTACCTGTATGACAAAAGGTCTCAGATTTATGGATGCTCTCCTTTTTTCACTTTTCTGGATGAAACTGATGCTTATATTTTAAAGAACAAAAGTTGTTGGACCACTAAGTTATGATTTATTAGTTAATGATTACTTTAATTGATGTATAGGCCTGCCTATAGTTAACCTGGTCTGAAAATTGATCCAGTAGACTTAGGAAGGTATGCTTTCAAAATTTGAATCTTGGAATTAACACCACTGTCTAGAACAAGAGCAGAAATTAAAAGGACAAGAAGTTGTCCGAGGCAGGAACTGAGATGGAATGATGTTGAAGTTTGTTCTGTAAATGTTAATGGATTCTTATTTGCGTAAATATTGATATAAACTACAATTGTGTTGGAAGCTCGCATATTGGCTCTGCTGCTGGAAATAAGCAGTCCAACAACATTTGATGTGTGTGTGTGCATATACCTTCAAGTTGTCTGTCAACTTATGATGACCCTGTGAATCTCAGAGGCTTTTCTTAGGCAAGGAATACTCAGAGGTGCTTTCAACAGTTCCCTCCTCTGAAATATTGCCTACAGCATCGATATTTGATGGCAGTCTCTCATCCAAATACTAACCAGGACTGATCCTGCTTAGCGTCCAAGATCAGACAGGATCTGGTCCCTTTAGAGCAGCACAATTACTATTCATGATCTATACACTGGTAGCAAACAGGGACTTAAATTTAGGTAGTTGGCCATTAGTGGGGAAACTTGTTGCATGCTTAAAATATACTGCAATGCTTTAATTTCTAAGTGTCATTTCTAGTTAAAGAGATATTGTGTTGTTGGATACACATCACAGACTTCAGAAAGTTGCAGCCATTCACACCAGACAAATTGTGTTATCTGGTGGACTTCCTGACTCAATATAAGGCAAAAAGAAGAGCACCTAAGGAACCGATGTAAAATTAGAGAAAACTCTACAAGATTGTCTATTTAAGCTTCCACTGAGGCACCAGCAAGACAAAAGTGTCTATATACAGAAGTGATGGCTAGCCATTTCTCTCTTTGTTCTAAAATTCTGTGAAATAGATAAAGTGAGATCTTTGCACACAAGCAAAAATCAAACAGAGGTATATGAGAGACAGAGTTATATCTCTTATATCATCTCTATGCACTCTTGCTACATGGTTCTCAATATGCTATTTAAAGGAGGAAGGGGGAAGGAGAAAGAAAAATAACAGAGAGAAATGTGGCAGCACTTTTAAGATTGAATGATTTTTATTTTCATGTGAGCTTTTGTGCATATAAGCCCACTTTTTTAGATGTGGGAAGGAAAAAAAAAACCAGAGAAATGTAGCTGAACTTTTAAGATTAAATGATTTTTATTTTTGTGTGAGTTTTTGTGTATGTAAATCCACTTCTTCAGATGTAGTACTGAGTGGTATTAAGGCCTCAGGCATAAAGCATATTTATACAGTTGTGGGAGAGGGAGTGGGATGGAATGTAACAGGATCCAGAAAAATGGAAATCATGACCCTCTATTTTCTTCCAGAAGGATAGAAATCATGGTCCTGTATTTTTGAAGGGTTGGAAGATGTGATACAGTTCTTGCAGATCTTTACTGGGGCCAGTTAGTGTTGATGTGTGAAAACAATCAATCTACTTACCAAAATCAATTTCCCAGTATTCAAAATTCTCTCTGAGAAGATTCCTTTTGTCATATGTGCAGTAGCAGGGATTCATAATGACCTGCATCTTTGTGGATCCCATTATATTCTGTCCCACTCCCACAACTCTATAAATATGTTTTATGCCTGAGGCCTTAATACCACTCAGCACTGCATTTGAACAAGTGTATTATATCCACGACAGCTCATGGGAAAATAAAACACCAGTTAGTCTTCAAGGTGCTGCAACATTTTTTTCCTTCCTTCTTTTTATGCAGCAAGAGACTAACATGACTAGTTCTTTGAATATGCTATTCTTTTTCATAAAAGTATTCTCTGATGCTTTCTATGATTTTCCATTGCCTTTAGTTTTGTTACCTATCTAAGGAGTAATCTGGTAATGAAACTATTTTGGCTAAAATGCTTTATTTCATTCAAAAGCTCTAAAGGAAACCAATTAAGAACATATTCCTACTGGGGGCCCCACATGAGGGGTATGGAAAAAAAGGTACAATTTCCCAAGGCCCGATGGTTCAGACAGGTCTGTTTGCAATCTGCATTACTGTGAGGGGAAAAAATCAGGATAAACTGAGGCTATATGTTCCTGAGTACATGTCTAGAAATTTATTTCCTTCTAGCTGTGTACCTGTTATCCAGATTTAGTGAGATTTGCTGGAAGCAGTGTTACAGCAATCTCGAGTGACATTCTGAACTTCCAGGTCTCCTTGCCCAGCCTAAGCCTAAGACTCTTCTCTAGAATAGGAAGAGTGGGCTTGTGAGTTAAAAAAAAAAAAAGACTGTGTGAGACTGAGACACAGACTGAGAGATCTTTTTCTTGATGTTACGTAGTCTATAACAGGAAAAAATACAAGATTCTAAAGTCTATATACATAAGCAGGAGGGAGGGACAGATGGTGGGAAAGGCAAAGCGAAGCACCCTAAGATGGTGAGAGCAAGGGCCATTGCTTTTCCTGGCAGGATTTGCAGGCCCCTGACTAAGTGCGTGATTTGCTCAACAATTATAGCTTGGATGCAGCAAGAATGTCAAATTCCATTTAGTTTTTTAATATGTGACACTACATCCTAGGGAACAGAAAGAAATTTCTAACTGTCTATTTCACAACTATCCCATAGATCTTTCTGAACTTTTTCTTTGTGAAATGCTACACATGGGAAAAGGAAAAAACCTCTCCAAGTTTCCTTTTGGAAAAGGATATAAAATAAGATTTACCTGAAACAACTGCAACTATTTATCAGTAAAGTGTGCATAGTCTTAAGAGTCTTTCTTTTTTTAAAATACTGTCAGTGACAGGAGCAAAAAAGTGTTTCAGCAGGCTAACACTCATCAAAAACTACAGGCACTTTATGGTGGAGTAACAACACTAAGCCAGTTAGTTGTCTTATCTACTGACTGTAAACTGAGAAGAGAAACTGAAGGAGGGAGATAATTCATGGTTTTGCAATGCAAACAGTCACAAAAGATAAAACTTTAAAACTAAAAATATTTGCAAACTTTTTGGGCCCCAAGGGTGGGGCATGAAGATATTAACAGAAGAATCCCTTATTAATGATAAAAACAAGCTATAAAAACAGTTAGAAAACATATAGAACTGTTTGGCAGAGTGTTACTTTGAAACAAAGGTAACTAAGGCGGATATTTTCTGAAATATAGAATATGTAAAAGAAATGTCAGCATTACAATGAATTGTTTTTATAGCTCATGAGATTGTATGCATTAGAGACTATGGTGTCAGTATAGGAAGGGGAATCACGCTGTAAGTTTATACTGGTCCCCAAAATGATCCTGATATCAGATCTAAATATGCTTAGGAGATCTTCATACTGTTGAACAGCATTCTAGTAGTACATGCTACTAACAATCCCTAATGAAAGCACGATATCTTTGTGATGCTGAATTATGCTTTGTTACATCACCTAGATGCAAGAAAATGCATGTAATGTTTGGAACTAGAAATAAAAATGCATCTATATCTGGACTCTTGTTAGTTCTCAGCAGTAAAATGTAGCAGCTGGAATTAAACACATAAGCTACCATGTATGAGATTCCATGGGAGTAACTGTGTAATTTATTTGGCTACATTTATACAATGTCTTCCCTCCACGGAGCTTAAGACAGTATGAACAGCTTTCCTTCTCTCCCTCCATTTTATTGTCACAAAAACCACTGCTTGTGAAGTACATCGGGTTGAGAAACAATCACTGACCCAAAGTCACCATGGCTACCCTGCAACTTTCATGGCTCAGTGTAACCAGAATCTATTTCCCGAATACCAATCCAACACTTTAAACATTACAGCACACTGGCTTTTCCTTAGTGCCCATTATATATGTTAGTGAGGCTTACCTTACTAGTGGTGGAGCACCTTAAAGATTAACAGAATGGTTCATCATATAAACCATGGGTGGACAATCTGAAATCATCCTGATGATACAACTCCTGTTAACCCTAGCCACTACAGCTGATGAGAATACAGTCTAATATCTAGAGGGGAGAAATTGTTTACCACTGGAATTAGCTTCCACAAACTACTGTCCACTGATAATGTGGATTCTGTTCACAATAGTTTATTTTACAACAATCCTGTTATTCTCTAAGCTAGTAAAAATCCTTGTTTTTGTTTGCATTAATAAACTAGATTTTGATACTCTGGAGTGGTAAATAAGCAAGCTGTTAAGTTGTTCAATGATCTTCTAAGCAACAACTTAATTTTATAAGTATAGCAGCAGAAAAATGACTTCTGTCCCCTTCCCCACTCCCATATTAAGCTTACTCACACATGGCTGGTTTCAACCAAGGAAGTGGTTATTGGGAATAAAGTATTAGAACTGAAAATAGTTTCCTCCAACAAAAACAATACAGATGGAATTTGAAGGTAAGAGAGATGATGTTCTTTCAGATAATTAGGAAGTTTATACTCTAAAAGGTCAATATCTGCAGTTTGAATTGTACCTGGAAACAAACTAGCTGATGCTAATGTAACATCTCCAAAGAACCATAGAACCAGACTGCCCTATAAAGCATGTTATGGAAGTTTAATCAAGCAGCTTCTTGACTGAGTTGAGGTACACTTTCCCTATCTGAATTCATATATGAATTCCACATCTGAATTCAGATCATCCATCCCAGAGTCACTGAGATCAATTGTTCCTGGACGCCAAAGTTCAAGGTGGAAAAAAAATTATTCATAGCTTTTAGACCACATTCAAGAATAATGCAGCCCTCTAGACATTATTGGTCAGCAGCTTCCATTAGCCCTAGCCAATGAAGCCAATTATGAGGAATTTTTTGAGTTGCAGTTTAACAGTATCTGGGGGGTCACAAAGGTAATTCCCACCATTAGACAGACTGTGGCCAATCCAGATGCTTAGTACTGCTTGCCTAGAGGCCAACCTTGCATACTGCTATTTCCACTTGTGACTGCAGATACACCTTGAGGTTCTCAGTTTAAACCACTGAGATCTTGCACAGCATTAATTATAATAGTTTTGTTTCTATAACCACAGTGGATATAAATTACAGAGGAAAAACAGGGATCAGATAAAGGGCTAAGCACAGTCCTTTTTGCCTGCTACTTTCTCTTGTAATACACTCACAGTCACACACTCACATAAGCCATTTTGATTTATTTTAGATCTTCTTGTCCTGCTGTTCAGCTAGCCAGTTTCTCAAAATGGCTTACATAAAATCAATACAAACTGTAAAACTACCGCAAGAAGTAGAATCATAGAATCATAGAGCTGGAAGAGACCACAGGGGCCATCCAGTCCAACCCCCTGTCATTCAGGAACACACATCAAAGCACTCCCGACAGATGGCCATACAGCGTCTGCTTAAAAGCCTACAAAGAAGGAGACTCCACCACACTCTGAGGCAGCATATTCCACTGCTGGGCAGCTCTGACTGTCAGGAAGTTCTTCCTGAGGTTTAAGTGGAATCTCTTTTCCTGTAGTTTGAATCCATTGCTCCTTGTCCTAGTCTCTGGAGCAGCGGAAAACTAGCCCGCTCCCTCCTCAACATGACATCCCTTCAAATATTTAAACATGGCTATCACGTCCTTTCTTAATCTTCCCTTCTGCAGACTAAACATCCCCAGCTCCCTAAACCACTCCTCACAGGGCATGCTTCCAGACCCTTCACCATTTTGGTCGCCTTCCTCTGGACACACTCCAACAGAATAGAGAGAAGCTGGACATTATAACCAAAATCTTAAACAGTGGTGGGCAACCACCAAGGATCTGTGGCCACATCCACTACTTTCCATACCCACCATTTTTTCAAATCTGATTTTTTTTCTTAAATGAGTACAGACTCCCTCCTCCTTTCAAATGGAAAGCAGTGGCCATTGGGAAACTTTTGGAGACAATGATTCACTCTCCCCTTTTCAGACTGAGGGTTTTAGGAGGACTTTAGGGGTTGAATTCAGCCCAAAGGGGCTGGCTGCACAACAACAGCTCATCGTTTAAACAGTTGTTGATTTTGAAACTTTCATAAAACCATGCAGCATTAAAACACAAGGTCAAAATAACCTGATAATCTTATACCAGAAAGAAAATAAAGTCAGGGTCAGTTAAACTCTCTGGGAAGGGAGTTTCACTGTTGAGGTGTTAAAACAGTAAAGGCTGGGCAATGAGTAATTCCAGTATAAACAATGGTGTCAATAATATTCTGCTTTCTGCAGCTGCCAACCTGTACTAGATAACAGGCTCTGCGTAAACTAAAAGTTACTGCATCTGCTTCTAGTGCTTTGCTGCTGTTGTGACTTCAAGTCATTTCCAACTTAGGGCAACCTCAAGGAGAACTTATCACAGGGCTTTCTGCAGCTGAGAGTGTGTGATGTGCCCAAGAACACTTAGTGAGTTTCCATGGCCAAGCAAGGAATTGAACCCTGGTGTCATAGGGTTGTAGTTCAATGCTCAAACCACTACACCATGCTGGCTTGCTAGGGTTTTGTACAGGCATTATCATTTTGGGAAGAAATTTCAATCTGTTATAAATTTCATGTGGATGAATACTCCATCCTCTTATATTAAAGATAACGTAACCAATTAGCTGTAACACTGTTTAATCCCTGCATCAGCCTTTCCAAGCAGTAATGTGCCTCTTTTTCTGGTACACAGTATGCTTTTCTTAAAAATAAAAAGCTAAATACACTTTCTAAAATGCTTCCACTGTTTTTTGCCTCAGAAGTCTCCAAGGAATGTCATATGCCATCACTAAAAACAACTCGTAATCAAACTGGACAGGTTTGTCAACCTGAACATTTCATCTATCCATAAAAATCCATCTATTCCCTTTTCTATTCTGTACTTGTCAAAGTAAAAGGACAAATGGAATAAGAGTACCAACACAAAAACATGAGAGGGAAGGTTTGTCGAGATGAACAGTCTAATCCTGAACTTGGGCATGTTGCTTGAATGGGCACTGGAAACCCAGCTCCAGCATGATCTTGAATTATCTGAAGACTTTTCAGTTTGGGGCATGCTCTTAGCTTTTATTTCTAACTGAAACGGCCTTGTTTGTCTGGCAGATGACCTATACCATGAAATTAACTAAGTACATGAGTGTGCATATCTCTCTGACTAATTTCGACCTCTCAGTTGGTGTTTACCACCACCAGTCATAGTGTCTTTCAGGACAACCTTGCTGGAGTGGAATTTGGTGGCATTTTGCTACAATTGTTCCAGTTCTTCTTGGAGATAGACAGTAGTGCTGGAGACTGCTCTGCCCCATGGTCCTGTTGCAAGCATATCCTATGCTATTCAACTTCTACATGAAATTCCTGTCCAGAGCGCTGGTGGCGGTGCCATCACTATGCTAATGAAACCTAGCAGACATTGTCTTTCCCACTTTATATTGAATACCAAATTAAAAGGGTTCTGAGCTAGTGTCTGCAATAAGTCAGCTGGATTGGACTATTGCTGAACAACCTCAAAACTTATCCAGGTAGATTTAAGGTGCTATGAGTTGGAGGAACAGGTGAACTAGGATTAGGTTCACCCTTTGTTTTATATGGGTTGACAGGCAAGTTCAAATTCTGGTATTGCTCGTGGATATCCAAGTGATAGTAGTGGTCAGAAAAGCTTTTAATTAGTTTACACTAGTATTCTAGCTATGCTCTGTCCTAAGAAGACTCAGCTAGCGACTTTACAAAACAGGATCTTTATCACTTTTGTTGTCTAAGCTTTAGACTATCCTTCTGAGAGAAGACTCAACTCACTAATCCCCAGTATTATTGCAACATGCTGTTTAGGTAAGCAATAACTTAGTGGTAGTCTAAGGCTTTTTCCACACAATGCTCTCCTGTGTCATCCTGTTGCAATTCCAACAGTGCCTCTGCTGGAATGGGAGTGTGTTCCTAACACTCTCCTCTGCACCCAACTGGCTGCCGATGGAAGGGAGCACAAGGGACACCTCCTTCATTCCACACTGCAGCCAGTCTTCTTCCTATGCTGCAGTGGGGAAGGAAGCATGTGACTAAGCTTCCCTGGTACTTCTGCATGGCAGGCAGCAATGGAAGGCTCACGTAATCGGAGGCCGTTAACAGAGTTTTTCTGTCAATGATACATTCAGTGATGTCACTGGCTGGCAATGAGAGAAGGGCGGGACTGTGATGACATCATGCAGAAGTGTCATTGTGGTCCCACTCCTCTCGCGTCCCTGTCAGGAAGATGCCGTCCTGCAGGGAAAAGGGGCCTAAGATGACCGCTTGTTATTTTTTCTCCTGATGACATGACTTTCCTGTGGTCTTGCTTCTTGAATGCTTGGTTTGGCCCTTATTTCCACTGATTTACAATTTGTTTTAGTAAAACTGAAGGCCAGAGCAGCTATATGCAAATATTTTACATAATAATTTCAAATTGATTTGACATATATTTAAAATAGGGCAAGATGGGATGCAAGCTACTTTAATTCCCAATCACCCAGAAGATGATTATATAGAAGCATTTCAATGTGGACATGAAAAAGTTGGTTGTTCAAGAATTTAATGCCTGTGCTTTACACTCTAAAAAAGATTAATAAAAAGCCAGGTTTTAACTGCAAAATAAATGTTGTCCATCAAATATGTCTGAAATAAATTTCTACAGAATCATAGAAATGTAGAGTTGGAAGAGACCACAGGGGCCATCCAGTCCAACCCCCCCTGCCATGCAGGAACATCCTCAAAGCACTCCCGACAGATGGCCATCTAGCCTCTGCTTAAAAACCGCCAAGGAAGGAGACTCCACTACACTCCGAGGCAGCACATTCCACTGCCGGACAGCCCTGACGGTCAGGAAGTCCTTCCTGAGGTTCAGGTGGAATCTCCTTTCCTGCAGCTTGAATCCATTCCTCCTTGTCCTGGTCTCTGGAGCAGCAGAAAACAAGCCCTCTCCTTCCTCTACATGGCATCCCTTCAAATATTTAAACATGGCTATCATGTCCCCTCTTAACCTTCTTTTCTGCAGACTAAACATACCCAGCTCTCTAAGTCTATCCTCACAGGGCATGGCTTCCAGGCCTCTCACCATTTTGGTCACCCTCCTCTGGAATTGCTCCAGCTTGTCAATATCCTTCTTGAATCAGGGTGCCCAGAACTGGACACAGTATTCAAGATGAGGTCTAACCAAAGCAGAGTAGAGTGGTACCAGTACCTCCCTCGATCTAGACACCATACTCCTATTGATGCAGCTGAGAATTGCATTGGCTTTCTTGGCTGCCGCATCACACTGCTGACTCATGTTCAGCTTGTGGTCTATGAGGACTCCTAGATCCCTTTCACACGTACTGCTATCCAGCCACGTGTCCCCCATCCTATATTTCTATATTCCATTTTTTCTACCTAAGTGTAGGACCTTACACTTCTCTCTGTTGAATTTCATTTTGTTAGCCTCGGCCCAGCTCTCCAATCTATCCAGGTCATTTTGAATTTTGATCCTGTCCTCTGGCGTATTAGCAACCCCTCCCAATTTGGTGTCATCTGCAAATTTGATGAGCATGCCCTCTATTCCTTCATCCAAGTCATTGATGAAAATATTGAACAGCACTGGGCCCAGGACAGAACCCTGTGGCACCCCGCTAGTCAGTTCTCTCCAGGATGAAAAGCAGCCATTCGTGATCACCCTTTGGGTTCAGTCGGTCGTAACCAATTACAAATCCACCTAACAGTAGCCCTGTCCAGCCCACATTTTACCAGCTTCTTTGCAAGAATGTCATGGGGAACTTTGTCAAAGGCCTTACTGAAATCGAGATATGCTACATCCACAGCATTCCCTTCATCTTCAGAAGCTGCTTCCAATTAAAATTGTTCTCTAATCTTTATGGTGAGGAATTACAACTGACGATGACAGTGCTTGGACATGGGGCTAGCAGTCAATGCATGACTATTTACCAATTGATTCGTATGCAACGGCAGAGCTTCTCATTCCCTGTGTTGGACACGGCTCTGCTCCCTCCTCCCCACGAAATTATGTACGTGCAAGAGAGAACGTGTAGGATGGAACTGCTCCCTAGAATGCTTTGGAGATGAAGACCTAACTATTTGCAAACTTTTTAAAAAGATGCGCTGCAATCTTCTTCCACATCCAAAACTCACAAAATTGTCTCCTGAAAAAAGACAACCTCCACTTCCTATTGTTGTTTTTAACCTTGCCTGCGCCCACTGAAATTCCTTTATTGCTGCAAGGCAACGTGAAGGTGATGAGCCAAGGCTGAGCCAATTCTGTTTGTTAGGAAAATGTGACTAGGAAGAAAACATTTGCTCATGCAAAACAGGAAAAACTGTGAAATGCACGGTTGCACCCGTTTACTTGTCAAATCCTTGAAGCATCATACCATGTATTCGTAGCAAACAAAGAAGTGTTACAGAGAGTCTATATTTAGAATTTGTTTGTTTTCAGTCCTAAGTAATACTGCTGTTGAATAACCTTAAATATATGTCATTGAAATGAACGACTGAAAAGCCTCCTCTCAATGAGCTCAGATGGCAAGTACGTTACAGCAGCATTTGTTCATGAGAATAAAGATTTGTCTCCAAGGAAAAGCAAACTCTAAATACTTGTCAAGATTGGATTGTAGGAACTGTCATAACTGGGTTATATCCTCAACCAAAAGGCAAATGCTTTGCAGCCAACTGAATGTGTGCATATTCACTTCTTTTTCATGTTGACAGATAAAAGCAGTACCTAAATATTCCAAATGAGTAATTGCTACTTGTCACTAGACCCCACTGAGTTCAGTGAGACATACTCCCACGTAAGATTGCAGTCTAGGTATGGTGCCAATATTTTTCTTAGATGCCACCCCCCAACAAATAGCTGGGGAAAGGGCTGATGGGAGGAGGGGATTGTTTGGTAAATTCGTATTTAAACTTTCCACAAATAAAATAATGAATGTGGGTACATTCATACATGGGAACAGAAGATTACAGCGGTTACAGGGCAATGATTTGGGTTGGAAAACCTGGATTCAAATTCTTGCTCAGCCACAAAACTCACCTTGAGCTGACTCCACTCTCAAAGTAACTAACCTCTCTGTATTGTTGTGAGGATAAAATCTAGGCCAATCCCCTTGGGTTTCATATACAAATTCAACAACTAAATAAGTAAGATTCATTTAGAAGAACAAAGCTCAAAGAACAAGATCTAGAACAAAATGAATGAAACTGGAAGCTCACTTGGGCAAAAGATAATGCGAAGTTTGTTGTGTGCCTTCAAGTGTTTCTGACTTACAGAGGTCCTAAGATGAATCTATAATGGTGAAGCTGAATATGTGTACTGAGCCCAAGATCACCCAGTGGATTTCCATGGCTGAGTGGAGTTGTAGTTCAATGCTCAAAATCAGGGCTTTCCAAACAGTGTGCTGTGACACATTAGTGTCACCTGAAGTGCGTAGATGTGTTGCCTACAATCCTGGAAATATATATTATTTATAAATCATATATTTTTAAAATATATATGAAAGGTTTTCATGAGATATGTTGTGTCTCCATACATTTTGCCATTACAATTTATCTATGTGTCTGTATCTCTTATAAGGGGTTAGTTTAACCTCCGGTTTACTAGTAAAACTGAATTACCGTGTTGCAAAATGACGCATGTCTAAAAAAAGTGTGTCACCAACATGAAAAGTTTGGAATGCTCTGCTCTACACTATGTTGGTTCTAGTCAGATATTCAAGAAAGTAACAAAAGAATCTTACAGTCTCTGAGTTGGGGAAACAACTTCCTTTAGGATCTAATCTGAACAATAAAACAACGATTCAGTTAATGTTCAGGAAAGTTACATGAAACTGAAAAACAAATACTCATAATGAAAAGTGATAACTGGGTTTAATTATTACTAGTGGATTTAACTGTTTATTTGTTTTTACTATAACTAAAAACAGTATGCACAGTACAGTATGTATATTAGGGGTATAATATAATATCAAAAAATCATTATTACAAGTATGCAGGAACTTACTGTGTTCTATTTTACAGTGTGCCTAATTTAAAGATGAACAACCCTACAACGGAGGGGGAAGAAAAAGCAGTCAATGATGAACTGGAGTGCAAAATCTGTTATCAGAAATTTAACGTTCACAGTCGCAAACCAAAAATCCTGGACTGCCTTCATAGGGTGTGTGCTAAATGTCTGAAAAAAATCCTCCATGTTGGAGATGGCTCCCTTTGCATTAGCTGTCCTTTCTGCCGTCATGAGACTGAGCTTCAAGTAGAAGTGGAAGGTCTCCCTGATGACACAAACATTATGTCCAAACTCATGATAAGAGATAAAACAGCCTGGAGTTCAGAATGCAATGAAGTTGTCTTGACACCAAAGAACCTGGCTTCCTCAAGTCCTTCTCATGGCTCATCAAACTGCTTGGTGATAACTATCATGGAAGTACAGAGAGACTCCACAAGGACTACAAGCCAAAACACTCTCTCAGATTATACAGATCACAGTCTTGATTCAGCCTCTGTAAACTCTCACAGTCAACTTGACCAAGACATTATCTCTAAACTTTGTAACCATGTCCCCAGAATACTAGTGTGGCTGCTTGGATTTTTCTACTTTGGGTCTTTGCCACTTGGAATCTATTTATTGGTGATTCAGAAAGTGACCCTTGGAATTGTCTGTGTTAGCCTTGTCCCCTCCAGTCTAACAGTATGTCTGGTGTATGGTTTCTGTCAATGCCTTTGCCAGGGAATGTGTGACTGTTCCTCTAGAAACTGATCTTTTTCTAAAAAAAAAATAAATAAATTTCATATATCAGAACTTACAGGTCCTTTGAAATTATGGCCTATTACAAGCCTGCAGTATGGTTTCTAAATGTCTGTCTCCATACTTATAAAAAGTATGTCTCCAAAAGGAGTGAGTGAACAGCTATGTACCAATGTTCCTAACATTCCATGCTACCCTCTCAATATTTTGTCATGCTTTAGGGTACCCAAAAATTGGAACATGGATGAGTTCATGGCTCCCACTGATTAATCTTAGGCAAAGTAAAGTGTGGTATCCTGGGGTGCAATATCAGAAACATCTGAAAAAAGGCAACAATTTTCTGCTTCTCACAAGCCCTAGAATCCCCAGAGGTACAGGACAATTTTGCTCCCGTTTCCCTAAATGTGTCCCTCTATTATCTTTTGAAACATACTGACCACAGAGAAAACACTCACTCACCACAGAAAGGCACCCAGCTCCTGGGAACAATATCCCCCTCCTCCTCCTGACAGTTGAGGAGACAACATATCTTTTCCCCTTAATGATTTCCCTATTCCCAAACCCAGGTTGAAGGGACAGGGGAAACAAGGCAAGAGGAACGTGTTTCTTTTTGTCTTCAAGGGCTGAAGATCCTTCTGTTACAACCAGAGAGCCAAGTTCAGAGAGGCAGGCATAGCCTTGCCTCTTGTTCTATTGGGATAAAGGCCTCAGTGTTGGATGGGAGGAGATGAAGTTTGGGAAAGAGCTGGAAGTCTTTAACCTTTCCACTATCTGCCAAATTTTATTAGAATTAGAATAGTAACAAATAAAATGTAGCTCTGGCTGTGCCTGGAAAATTAGATAATGTACTATCAATTCCCCGATCTGTGTAGAATTTGGATATTATTGAAAATGATTTTCTTTCTATTTTATCTAATTTTAGATAAGGTTTTCAAATGCAAAACGGAAAGCCCACTGGGTGTCTTTTTTCTGTAAATGGTTACAAAGCTGAGATGTTCCAAAATAAGATGTCCTACAGTATGGACTATTCTGTTCTGGAATAAAAATCTTTTCACTTGAAAAAAATGGACATTTGGCAACTTTTTTTTTCTGTGGGAACACAATGTAACTTATATTTGAAACTATCAGTACACAATTACAAGTAGGAGAAAAATATATTTCCAAAAACACATTGAATTTCTTTAATTGATGGTCTTATATAAAACTCTGCTATAATTCAGCACTTTGGAGGGCAAACTTGCAGAAATTTCTGTGTGACCAAATCACTAGCAACCAAATCCAGCAGTGGAAGCACTCTCTCCCCTCTTCTCTGTGCAGGTGTGTGTGCACGCCCACCTCTTCATGATCTATGCAGTTAGATCTTAAGATGAAAAAATAGCCTCTTACTACTCTTAGCAGAAGATTCTGGGTTGGGCTTCGCTGAAGCAATGCAGGTCTGGCTACAACCATATGATTGCTCATAGAGGTGTCATCAGGAGTCTGTTTGCTTTAAGCTTTGCTTAGGCATGGACTAAAATGGTTGCCTCTTGATGATTTTGTGAAAGATGGGATAGGGTAATTGCAAATTCTGTCACTAAACCTTCTGATACATACAGCTGTGAAGTAGTTGCTTGAGTCTTTGGCCACCATTCCAACATTATCCCAAACCCCCACCCTCACCCCAAACCACCAGATGCAGCCTGCTGAATCTTCCAATAAGCCTTGCAATCTTCTCGTTCTCATCATCACAAAACCCCTTTTCTCCACAGATTGCTGCTGGTGTGGGGCATCTGCTTATCTGCTATAACAGCTATATCACACTACAAATGATTTACTTAACATAGCTCTTATTAAAGTTTTTAAGTGAAAAACCATAAGCATTTAATGCACATGAATCAATATTTTGTGAACCACAACTTAGTTCCCTGCATTTGCAATTAAGTGTAGACATAAACCTTACAAGTTGGGCCTGCAAAAAAAAGTTGCTCATCCTCATCTCAACCGGACTGCATCCTATAAAACAGTGGTTCTCAACCTTCCTAATGCCGCGACCCCTTAATACAGTTCCTCATGTTGTGGTGACCCCCAACCCTAAAATCATTTTCGTTATTATTTATTTATTTATTATTCCAAATAGATTTGAAACACTGCCCTAAATCACTGCTCTGGATAGACTTCTAATGCCTAAAAACTGGTAACCCTCCCCCTTTTTTAAGCACAGAAAGCATCCATCAATGCCAGAATTAAGGCAGTAGTTCTAGTTCTGAATGTTGGGTTTCCACAGTTCAAAAAGCCAGTCACTCCCAAAGGCAATGCCGAAACAGCCCACATTTTACACGAGGCGCAGGAAGGAAAAGACAGGGAGAGAGGAAAGATGGCGGCGGCATAAGCAGATGCGTTTTGGCTCCTCCAGTGCTTTCCCACCAGAGAGGGAAAGACGGGGAAATGCCCAGCATTCCTCCTCTCCCCTCCTCCCAGTGCAGGGGTCTCAGAAGCACTGCTCCCATTGGCTGTGAGACCACCTTCTTTTAAAGGGGGGGAAGGATTGAGGAGTGGCGACCCCTGTGAAATGGTCATTCGACCCCCAAAGGGGTCCCGACCCCCAGGTTGAGAACCACTGCTATAAAAGATTTAGCTAGTCAGATTTAGCTAGTCAGACTTCTCCAGGATACTGCAAGTTCCTGGATAGCAACTCTCATGAGTCTTCCCTAGCATGAGAGTTGTAATTCAGTATGTTGTCCATATATGCTCTAAAGAGCTGGAGAAGAACTGTGGAGACCTGGAGGCAAGTGAAATTCCCCTGGGTTAGGAATTGGCTTCAGTCTTTAGCCACTTTCTAGCTCCAGTCTAGGGCCATGGTGGGCTGAAGTCATCCATGAGAGGCTGGGGAAAGGACAATGAAGAATCTTGGTGGAGACAGTATCACAGGACAATAATAATCAGTTACAGAAAAGGCCCTCAGACTTTTCCAACAGGTATTTCACTATCTCAGAATCTGACTACATACCATGGGGATGGTCAAAGGGATTCCTAGCTAGGTACTAGGGTGAGATATGCAAGAAAAGATGAGATTTGCTTCTGTCTGTTCATATTACAAGTTCTTTTTTTTAAATTAAAGTTCAAGTAATATAAACAAAGTAATTATAACTGTCACATATATAAATACATAAAAAACAGTTGAGAAGTGATGTGTACATTATTGAACAGAAAAAAAAGATATTTTCCCAAACTAATCTAAACATCACAAGTTGAAATATGATATATTGTTATCATATGTACTCTCTACTTATACTTAACCTAATAACTTATACCTCCAAAAACATTCTTTTGATACATTTTTATGAAAGCATTTAAATAAAACATGATACCTCTATAACCCTAGTATTACATAATTGTTGTTATTGTTATTATTGTTGCTTGTTCTTTTTCCTCTTCTTCTTTCCTCCTGTTTTCTGCTAGTATATATCGATTTCATGTCCCACTATTTTGTTCATTCAATCTACTAAATACACTCTACGTGACATATTGTAACGTACAATTAGTACAGCAGGCATAAATTAAGTCATTTGACATTTGAATGGAAAGTTAGTGTTCAGGATTTAAGATATTTTTTTATGTATGCTTTTCCAGTAAGTCTTAGCACACAGACAGGTCCGCCCCATGTGAAAGAAGGTTTCCTTTGCCTCTTGACATTTCCAACATTTATCATTTGGAGTCTCATATATCTTCTGTAGCTTTGAAGGATTTAGCTACCATCTATAGAACATTTTCAGATAATTTTCCTTCAAGTCTTAAGACAGTGTAAATTTTTGGGTTCTGTGTCAACTCTTATTCCAATCTTCCAGTTGAATTTCTTTTTCAATGTTCTGGGTCCATTTTATCATCACATTTTTAATGGTGTCTCTTCTAATTCTCGATCCAAAATGAATTTGTAAATTTGTGAGGTCAAACGTGCAGGTTTTTCCTGTCTGTCCATATTACATGCAGCTACCCATAAGGATAAGAAAAGCAAGGGGCTGCTAAAACAGTTCATCTCCTGTATGCCTGAGACAACTCTCTTTCCTTGGTTCTCACTCTTTCAAAACCCTCACCAGATTTTTTTTTTTTTGGCCAGGTCCTATTTCCTTCTTCTTTCTTCTCTCACGACTGAGTTGCTACTTTTCTCCTTTCTTCATCTCCTGCATGTCCATTTTTCTTGTGTGCTGCTGCTTCATCCCTTGTCCTCCTTCCTGTTCCAGTGTTCTTTCCTCTACAACCTCTTACTTCTTGCTTTTGGCATAAACTGTCAAAATGTGGCTCATGCTATGTGTGCACATCTTTGCAGATGAGCCTTCTCACCCCTTTGCTCCATTTTTCTCACCCAGTTCTAATAAAAAGGCTCTGTATATTCCGAGAATGCAGAGATCTCCCTCATGTTTGTAGGTAGTTTCATTTTAGTTTGACAAGCTTTAGCAAGCAAAGGGATCTTGTAGCTCCTTTGAGACTAATTCACAGGAAAAAGTTGCTAGCATAAGTTTCATAGACTTAAGTCTACAAAAACTTATGCTACCAACATCTTTCTCTCAATTTCAAATAGGCCGCAGATGCAGACTAACATGGCTATATCTTTAAAGCCTTAACAACTTCAGAAACAGAAGGAATTGTTTTACAAGACTTCTAATGGGCAATATATTATGCAGGAAAAGCAAACATGTGACGCTTTTTTAAAATTAAGTGAGTTTTAACATAAAAAATTATGTACCAAATCTGAAAAGTTTTCAAAAATAAGGATTTTGTATCAGTTAACTACAGAACCAGTGTGGTGTAGTGGTTTGAATGTTGCACTACAACCCTGAAGACCAAGGTTTGATTCCCTGCTTGGCCACAGAAACCTACTGGGTGACTTTGGGTGCATCACATACTCTCAGTCCCCAAAATCAAGAAAGTTCATCTTAGAGTTGCCATAAGTTGGAAATGACTTGAAGACAGACAACAACAAATAAATTATTTGTTAGTAATCAGGTTTAAGCAAAAATAAAAATCCTTCAGCTGGAATCACTTCTGTGATTATCACTCCTGGCGAGTCCCAGTATTTTCTTCTGGCTGTAGCTTCTCACATCTCATCACCTGACTTCTAAATTAATGTTTATTAAGGGACTGGAAGAAGCTATATTATAAATGAGTATGTTTATTCTCTCTCTCTCTTTATATTATCTGATCCAAAATTTCATTTTCAGAAAAAGGTCTGAACATATGGAGTTCAGTAGCCCATATCTACCAGCCTTTAGGAAAGAAACTCTTCAAATGCTCACATCACACATGTAATATATTCTACAAGGACACAAAGAGGATGTATGCTACAGGGACACAAAGAGGATTAAACACATTCGAGGTAGCCATTTTGGTCATGAAGCAACATATAACAAAATCCAAAATCCACAAAAGGATTTGTTGGATTTTGTTTGTGTGGCCAACACATCTGCCCCGAATATGCTTCTTGGATTCGCACATACTGAATTTTGCTACAGCAGGCGAAAGAGGGCACCAAAGGGCTAGGACTTAACTCTGAGGTTTTTCTTTCCAACAAAGGTAAAATTCATTCATTTGGATTGTAGCTAGCATGTTTTACCTATACAGCACCTAAACATTTTTCTAGATGTAACAGTACAGGGACTTCTTGAGAAATTCAATGCTCTTTGCCTAAAAAAGGAGCAGTTAGCTTCACACAGGATAGAAGCAGCCTGGATCTCAAGGGAAGTTACTTTTCTGTTGCTAATGGAGTTGAAATTTTATTACCTGTCTTTCATTGCCCTTTGTCCCTGGTCCTCAAATGTCCAAGAAGGGGAGTGTCCTTTGCCTGCATTGAGATCCCTCCAGAACAATTAAAATATATGCAATATTTATTTCTTGTATCAAACTCTGATTTGTTTTACTGCTTTAGAAACATAAAATGCTTCATTAACAACTTAGCATACAAAACTATTTGACATGTTTATGAAATTTTTAAAAATAATTTTTTTTATACAAGTAAACTATGAATATATCTTCAAAATAAAGAGAGAGCAGCAAACTGCTACATCCTGTGATACTTAATCACATGTATCTTCCTTTTCTTTCCATGTGAGAAGTAGGTGGGAACCCACAACAGAAACAAGAAATGCTGCTGCTCCCCCTGCCCCTGCCCTGGGCCAGAAAGAACCCAGCAGGGCGGGGAAGCAGTGGGCAGGCCAGGTGTGTGTGGGGTTCCCCCTTTTTGCACCCCCCTGGCACTGGTGCCCGGGGCAAGTACCCCAGTTGCCCCACCCTAAATGTGCCTCTGATATTATCAGAAACAATGACGTCCTCCCCCAATACCCCAGTGTGTTTCTCTTATGAACAGGGGAACATCCACTTGCTGAAGCAATGCATTGTAGATCTGCACGTTGCATGTATCTATTGTAAGGATATCAATTACAATTCTCTAGTTCTGCAGATGGCACAGCATACAAATCTTTATACTACACAGCTCCTGGCATTTTGAATGAGTTAAACCTAAAAAACATTTCACCAATTCCAAAAGTAAGTTTCTCCCATTTCATTTTTCCCCCACAGCAAAATTTGAAAAACTATCTACGAAAAAAACTCAGTTTCTTTCGTATTTCCCCCATTTCCCCCACCCAGTCTTCACTTCTTGACATACAGGGCATGTCCAGCCTGTAAAGTTCAATTTGCTTACTAGAATACAGGACAAATACCTCTTGGGGACTGAGCAATACTCTTTCAAATGGCTCAACTTGCAAGAGATGAGATGACCTGGCAGGCAACCAAATTTTCAGTATGCTCATTTTTTCAGCAGAAGTAAGGCACCTGGTTCCCCTGTCTATATTTATCTGCTCTCCATATGGACTATAGAAACACAAAACTGCTTATATCAGACTATGTGTACATGTAATCCAGGAATTTTTGCTCTAGCTGGCAATTTCTCTACAGAGTCTCAGTAAGACTACTTTCTACTGAACCTACTACATTCTACTGAAGATGCAAAGCATGAGAAAGGTAAATGAACAACCTACTCTTACTACCACTTATTTGGGAGTTAGGCTCACTGACAATAATAGGAATTAATTCTGAACAAACATTCAAAGGTATGAGAGCTGTAAATGGCTACAGTCCTCTACAATTTAGACTTGATTCAGATGCACCACTGTTTCCTTGTAAACTGCAGTTCTGTAAATCTGGACCTATCCTTAATGAATGTGTACTCTCTCACCTATGTGGCACAAACTTCCTCCTTCTCCTTTTCCTGGACTTAACCATGATGCAATGTTACATCTGCAACAGTGCTAACATTAAGCAATGGCATGCATCATAAAAGGTTTGAAACTAGGATTTGAAGCACCATTACAAACCCTAGTTTAAAGGGAAATTGGATATTGTTAGTGATGCTAAACCACAATTAAAATTCAGAAGAAGAGAAATGAATATTGTTGTGTTGCTGAGTGATTTCAAGTAATTTGTGATCCTGTAATGGGGTCTTTTTGACTGATTTGTTTAAAGGGGGGGGGTTGCCCTTGCCTCCCTCTAAGGGTGAGAGAATGTGACATGCCCAAGGACATCTAGTAGATTTCTAAGGCCAAGCAGGTATTGAATCCCTGATCTCCCAGTGTCTTAGTCCAACACTCAAACCACTACACCATGTAGATCTCTAAATATGCAAACCAACACTTTGTTTTTACTGGTCCTTGGGAGCCTTTTAGAAGCCTCTGTGACTTATCAGCTGAGGAAGGAATCTTAATTATATCACTGTGTCCCCAAAGGACAGAGAAGACCAAACAGCAGTGAATCTTCCTCCTATTTGCTTAAATATGGGATTTTCTGGAACCATTCCAAGGCCTCTGTACTTGGCTTGACTTCTGAGGAACCTGAGCCAGACTTCCACATACCCTGTTCTGAACTAAATAATCCAGATTACATTACAATTTTGTCACACCACTGTATACCATTATTTAAGGAAATAATTCTAACAGCAGTGGGAATCTAGACTTTGCTCTTTCATTTTTATACGAATAAACAGAATCACTAATGGAGGCTTAAGACTTTTACACTCAACACAGAAAAATTTTACTTTATTCAGCATA
Organism: Ctenosaura bakeri; assembly: GCA_948474755.1. Classification (NCBI taxonomy): domain Eukaryota; kingdom Metazoa; phylum Chordata; class Lepidosauria; order Squamata; family Iguanidae; genus Ctenosaura; species Ctenosaura bakeri. The sequence goes on from CAOLHI010005134.1 coordinate 84,657, forward strand.
AGCACAGGGAACACCCTATAGAAGTACCACTTTCAGGGCTGACTCTTGTTGGTTATAGCTGACATATTTATTGCTATGAATGCCATAAAGTGTGACAAGGTGGGAAGTGTATTTGAAAACATGAAGACACCTGCTGTAGCACCACAAACAGCTGCAGCTCCATAGCATAAATCCACATATATAAATGGTTCTTTCCGCTGGACTTTGTTGTTCTCACCACAGCAAAGATCCTATTACACATCTGCAGTAGGAAATATCACCTGGCTCTTTAACATTATCAACTATGTCATCCTGCCCAAACAAATGTCCTCTGGATACAGTCTACTACAAAGCTTTTCAAACTGTGTGTCACAACACAGAAGTGTACTGGCTGCAATGTATAGGTGTATGGCCATCGCTGCCCCCAGCCAAAAAAGACTCCAGTGAGGGTGGCAGCAAAGAGCCAGGCTTGGGTGGAGGGGCTGCCTCTCCCACCACCAGCACTGCCACTGCTGCCCCAGACTGAGAAAAACCACAACGAGTGTGCTGGTGGCGGTGAGCCAGGCTTGAATGGAGGGGCTGCCACCACTTACTGAATTACTGTATTATGAAATGTTGCATGTCCAGAAAGTATGTCATCAACATGAAAAATTTAGAAAGCTCTGATCTACTAGTTCCTCTATTCCCAGATCATCCCTTGGCTGAGCATGCTGGAAGCTGTAAGCCAACATATGAACAGGTTGCTTACCTGTAACTGTGGTTCTTCGAGTGGTCATCTGTGCCATCATACACTAGGAGCTTTAGCGCCTGCGCGGTAGCGTTCGGAAACTTCTAGAGCTTGTTCGCTTGGCGGGAACCCCTCCCCCACGCCGGTACTGCGCATGCTCCTCCCGCCGAGCAACGGTCTCTCCTCAGTTCTGTCGTCCGCCGTAGAACCTACAGGGACCTGAGAAAGAGGGGAGGAAAGGGCGGTTGTGTATGATGGTACAGATGACCACTCGAAGAACCACAGTTACAGGTAAGCAACCTGTTCTTCTTCTTCGTGGTCTCTGTGCCTTCATACACTAGGAGACTGTGTAGCTTACCGGTCGGATGGCGGGTCAGGTCCTACAGCACGGAAGCCAGCACCTCACGTCCAAACCGGGCATCTCTGCGCGACCGGCAGTCGAGCCTGTAGTGGCGCACGAAGGTCGATGGTTGGGACCAGGTCGCCACATGGCAGAGTTCATGCAGGTCAACTCCTCGCAGGAGGGCCGCAGAAGTAGCCACAGCTCTGGTGGAGTGGGCTCGAAGCAGGGCTGGCGGAGGCTTCCTCGCAAGCTCATACGCCAGTTGAATAGTCCGCACCACCCACTTGGAGAAGCGCTGGGTGGACACTTTGAGGCCCTTCTGACGTCGCCCATAGCAAACGAAGAGATGCGGCGTCTGTCGGAAGGAAGCAGTCCTGTCCTTGTAGAAGGCCAAGGCCCGACGCACGTCCAGGGAGTGGAGGGGCCGCTCCAACGGTGTCGTCAGGTTCGGGAAGAAGGCAGGCAGGATGATGTCCTGGTTGAGATGGAAACTGGACACCACCTTTGGCAGGAACGAGATGCCAGGTCTCAGGACCACCTTGACTCTGTGGAAGACCATGAAGGGCTCATCGGACCGAAGAGCTGTGATCTCACCCGCTCGCCTCGCTGAGGTCACCGCTACCAGGAAGGCAGTTTTCACGGTCAGAAGCCTGTCATCCGAGGTCGCCATCGGCTCGAAGGGCGGCTTTGTCAGCTGCGACAGCACCAGCGAGAGGGACCATGGCGGTAGCAGCGGCAATACCGGCGGGTAGAGATGATGAAGTCCTTTCAGGAACCGCTTAACGGTATCGTTCCTGAAGAAGGCCGATGCCGCAGACCGTGGCGGTTGGTATGCCACGATCGCGGAGAGGTAAACTTTTAGGGATGGAAACGCCAGGCCCTGTTGCCGGAGGTGAAGGAGGAAATGTAGGACGGTAGAGAGTCCCGCAGGCGATACCGGCTCACTCCTCTCATTAGCGAAGGT